>NDGN011161806.1:0-17231 GCA_002564285.1 Tympanoctomys barrerae | reverse complement strand
AACTCAGGCCCTTGCGCTTGCCAGGGAAGCACTTATTCCACTGAGCCATCTCCCCTGTCCCCTAAGAGCTGAGTTATTGAGAAATAATCTTGTGAGTCATAGAAGCCTTTGAAAGTTTAATTAGAACAAGTATAATAAAAATCCAAACACAGAGAAAATAAAGGTTTTATACTCAATTAGAAGGGAGACATAAATCAGAGCGAAGACATAGCAAATTGCAAATGAATAAACTTTGAGAAGACCACGACTCAAACAAACAAACTGGAAAAAGACAATTGGAAAAATTTGGAAATATATTGTATTAAACAATATCTTTAAAAACTTTTTTCACTGTGATAGGTGTGACAATGACATAGTGATGACATCCCTCCAATAGTGTTTTGCACCTTACTTTTACCCTTTTGTGTCCTTATATTGAACCTATGTGTCCTTCATACTTTTGCATCCATTATATTTAAAGCATGTCATGTCACATAGGAATATATAGTTAAAATTTTCTGTTTTAATCTATGCTGAAAACTTTCTCGTTATTATCTTTCTACTGGTTTTCTCTTCAAACTGATTATCTTCCAGTTCTCCAAAGGGCCCTCTATTGGCCAGCTTTATTTGCTTTTTGTCACTGTGAGAGACTACTTGAGAAAGGCAAATTGAATAAAGGTTTTTTTTGTGTGTGTGGTTTCACAGGTTTCATTTCTTGATGGCTTGGCCCCAGGACTATGGGTCTGTGATGAGACAGATCAGCATGTCTGTTGTCCATAGTGAAGGAAAAAAATAGGAAGCAAGGACCCAGGACCCCAGAATTCTCCAAGTGCTGGTCAGTGATCTACTTCCTCCAATAGACTCTACCTTCTAATTCTCCTATGTCCCCACAGTGCTAGCAGGTGGGGACCAAGCCTCTAGCACCTGGCCTTCAGGGGACGTGTAAGGTTCAAACCATATCAAGCCCTTTGCACACAGGTGATTTCTTCTCCTGGGAACAGCCGGTCTCCTTGTCCCACGTTCACTCCTCACACTATGACTCTGGTCTCCCATGGGTGTGCACCACCCCCATGCCTAAGTCAGTCTCTTTTTTTGTGGCTTCTGGTGCTGGGCTGTCATCTTTCTCATAGGAGCACATAGTCCAGCTATTTTTGTGTGAACATGTGATTAATGCCTGTTTCTTCTTCTACATCTAAATAATAATTTGATAATAAGAGGACTAATTGTAGTTTCTAATTGTAAAGAAGTACTTGTAGCATTCAAAAAGTAATGTGTAGATTCTATTGCAGCCAGTTTTACCATATTTAAATAAAAGTAGTAAGTAAGTATAAACAGAACTTTTAAAAGCTGATCTGTACATTTTCTTCTCCCAGAAGTGTGGTATCTCATGGGCAGTTCCCCTTCTGGGTAACTGTTACGTAAGGCCTAACCTGCCCTGCCATCAATATTGGGCCTTTTTACCAAGGACTATGAGATGCTTTGAAGCTTCCAGTAACTGTGGGCTCATTCCTACAGAAGAAGAACAGATTTCCTGAGGCAATCTTATTTTCTGCACACCCACACTGAGGACAAATAGATCTGACCAAATGCTGGTTTACTTCAAATATTTTCCAGATTATTTGATGCAAATTCCTTTTCCACAATATTCCATTGTCATTTTTAAATGAACTTGGCAAAGCGAAGGGCTCTGACTCATGAATGTTCACTTTCTTCCTGGATTAAGTAGGCAGTCGCAGGGAAAAATGTCTGATGACTCAAAGTTTCTATGAATGTGTTCAAGTTCTTTATTTCTGTTTGGAAATTACTCTGAGTGCAAGTACAAGTGAAGATGTGCTATGTGTCCTTCCTGTCATTCTTGTGCAGACAGTACACTCTGCAGGACTTCTATCTTTTCAGAAATATACCAGTTTTTCAAGGGGTTCTGATCCATTCTTTTTTTAACTGAAAACATTTATTTCTTCCTGTACACTTACTTTTAGAAAGTCTGTTACAAATAACTCAAATGAAACAGAGTAAGCACCATGGAAATTCAGAAAAAAACAAATTACTTGCTGGAACTGGAACTGTCCTTGGGTTTAGTTGCATTTAATTAGGATAAATATAAACTCAGAAATAGGGTGACCTTTTCCAGACATCAAGAGATACCTTACTCTCTTCTCTACAGTAAGCACATTAAAAGCATATATCTTTATCTTTATCGTGCTGAGACCTTAAAATTTGTCAAATAAATATAAAACCATGATGTTAATATCTAGCTTCTTGAAGAAAGCTCATCTGCCTCCACTTCCTTGAAAATAATGGCTGTTACCATTAAATCACACATTTCACAGAGATAGTATTTGGAAAAAGAAAAACCCTGCATGTTAATATCTTCAGAGAATTCACAGTTGAAACTTACCTCCAAATAGAATAGGAGATGAGAGTGGAGCTCATAGAAGGTGCATTTCTTAGGAAACCATTAGGTCATGAAGTTTGAGTTCTCAGGAATAGGATTAGTGTATTTACCAAAGACATCTAGTGAGCTGCCTCAGAATTCTGGCAAGTGAGGACCCAGTGAGAAGACAGCTGTCTGTGAACCAGGCTGCAGCTCTCACCAAATATCAACTCTGTAGGTGCTTTAGCCCTGGACTTTCCAGCACCCAAAACTGTACAAAATAAATAGCTGCTGCTTAGAAGCCTCCTGGTCTGTAAGATTAGCATAGCAGCCTAGAAGGCTTAACATGCCATACTCCTGAGATTCACAACAAATTGCATTGGTTAAAACCTGAACTGAAAATCAAATTAGATATTAGATTTCTAGTTATAGAAGTGACCTCCTTTGGGAGGAAGGTAGCTGGGATCCAAACCCATGGCCCTAGACACACTCAAAAGTTTAAATTCCAAAATGAAGAACATAAGGGCTGCCCAAAAAGTGTAACTCAGGTACTTGTCTGTTTGTGCCTGATTTATTTCAGCTCAGCATGACCACCAGTTCTATCCATGTTATTCCAAATGACAGAATTTCATTATTTTTCAAAATTGAATAGCACTGTATTATTCTATTTGCTTTATTTATTTTTCACTTTTCAGTTACATTGATTGCTCCCAATATTTCCCATTATGGCTAATTCTACCATGGAAAAGGAGTGCAGATGTTTCCTTGGCAAAATGATTTTGTTCCTTTACAGAAGTGAGAGGGTAGCTGCTTGCCATTTCAGAGAAACCTCCATAGCTTTTTCCATTAAATCTGTACAACTTTATATCCCCAAAGGAACAAATTCTGACACTGTTACACTGAAGATAACTTCTCATTATCATAAACCTCTCCACACAAGGTAGTATATAGGCCCATTAAAGATGAAACCAGAGAGGGAGGAGAGAAGGTGGAAGACAGCAAGAAAGAGGTTCTGATCAAAGAGAATCTAGTCTTCTCCGAAGGGTAATATTATGAAATATTACCTCTGATCATGACAGAATGACTTTGAGTAGATTTGTTATCATATCATAAGCAAATAAGAAACCAAACAAAGCACAAGCCAAAAATCCTTAAACTAACAATACAAAATATCAAATGCTCCAGGAACTAAAACTATTTGAGTACTGACAAGATGCCACAAGAGGAAAACCTCACTCTTGACTTCATGTTGTGCTTCAAAATTAGGACCCAGGTGCATTAAAAATATTGTATCAGATGTGTATATGTTTAAGATGAATGTGTAACAAAAATAAACTTTATGGTTAGATCTGAGGCTCATACATGTGCAATATTTCAAAACTTGGAAAGATTCCCAAATCCAATCCATCTGATCTAAAATGTTTTGTATAAGGGTTACTCAATTTATATAATCAAACAATGGCTTTCATAGAGTAAACAATAGGCAATGTATGTATATGATTCTGAAATGAGGAAAATAAATGAGAACATCCATAAATGACTATTTTTCTACCTGGAGACATTTTTCTGACTACAGCACAGAGAAGGGAACTCCAGAAGAGCGTACTTTATCTTTGAGTTATGGGAAAGTTTTTGAGTTAGAAGAGGTTACAAGAAGCAGAATTTGTGGGGCAGAGTAACAGAGAGCAGAGAGATACACAGAGAAAAAGTTCCATAAACTACAAAGATGCTTGTGCATTTATCGGGTGGCGCTTTACAAGAAGGCTAAGCAGAAAGCAACTCTAAGGGGAAAAAATAATGAATACTATATAATCCTCAGAGCTGAAAGGCATTTGAATTTTCATTGGCATAATAGCAAACATCTTGTTGAATTCCTGTTATTCAACAAAGGCTTTTAAAAGGTGAAGGTTATTTAGTATAGCTGGAGTGTTTCTAGAAAAAGTTATTTAGAATTTTTTTTTTAACATAACTTAAGAGGCTGGGGAGATAGCGCAGTAGAATAAGTGTTTGCCTGGCAAGTGCAAGGTCCTGAGTTCAATCCCCGGTACTACAAAAAAAATAATTTAAAAAGTTGGGAAACAAAAGATTCACTGAATTACCAAAAAAAAACCCTCAATATTCTTTAAGGCAAATTCATAATGAAGATATTACATAGCACAAGAACCAGCATCTAATAAAACCATTACCAGGCATATGAGGGCACAGAAAATGTGACCAAAAACTGCATTAAAAATCTGTTGGTAGGAAGAAAACCAGATATGATAGAGATAATGGAATTTAACAATGAAAATTTAAGCATTTGGGGATATAGCTCAGCAGCACAGAGCCTGCCTGGCAAATGCAAGGTCCTGAGTTCAGTTCCCAGTACAAAAGAAAAACAAAAAGATGTAATTTTGAGATATTAACATAAGTATCTCAATAAGCTTACAGGAAAAATATAATGAAAATAGTATAGATTAACAGGACTAAGCTGCAGTAGTAAACAAAAACATATAACTTTCATAAAGAAATGTTTACTCAGAATACAAGTTTAAAAAATAGACATAGCAAAATAATAATAACAATAGCAATAACAACAATAATAATAATGATAAATTAAACCTAGGCAGAAGACCAAAACAAAAAGTAACAGAACCTCAGGAATCTGGGGGATAATGTCTGGTGTCTCTGTCAGTTTCTTGTCACAGGGACACAATAACTCACAACTTAACACCTACAATTTAAGACAGGAGCAGGTTTTGGTCTTAGTTGGCTCCCAGGTAGGATAGCACGGCAGAGGGGCACAGCAGAGGAGAGATGCTCAAGGTGGGGAGAGCAGAGGGAAAGCCCCGGGTGGAAGGTGAACTCTCTTGGCCACAGACAGCAGCCGGCCCGCCAGGTGCGGGCCCACTTTTCAACAGGTCCTGCTTCTCAACGCCTCTTCATCCAGTCAACCGCCAAACACCCCACCTTTGGGTGGAGGAGGCTTTGCGGAGGGGACAGCGAGGTCTAAACTATATCATCTGACAATCGACTGCACCTACACTTAAAGGCTCAGAAGAAAAGGAAAACACTTGAAATAAAGGTCATAGTTTTTGCACATTTAATGGAAATTATAAAGCCACAGATTTGAGTTCAAAGCCCAGATATAAAGAAAACCATACCAAGGCAAAATGTAGTGAATTTCTATAACTAATGACAAAGAGGAAATCTTTTAAGACAAGCACAGGAAAAGCAACCATGGTACATAAAGAAAGATAAGGCTCACCACTGACTTCTAATCTGAAATGATGAATGTCAAAAAGCAGTACATTGCCATCTTTGAATTGGTGAAATTAAAAAATGCCAATCTGTACATCTGATGCTTGGGTAATCTTGGAGATTGCTACTGCTGCACATACATTTTCAATTTCTTTAAGCACTGGTAATGTGGGTTTTCTGTAGTATACCACAACTCTAGAGTCCCCTTAGGAGGGTGATACCATCCAGTGACAAAGTATCATACTACATTCTTCTTTTTCTGAAGTGTGTACACTTTTTTTTGGGACAGTCTCACTGTCTCTGTCTCTGTCTGTCTCTCTCTCTCTATCTATCTATCTATCTATCTATCTATCTATCTATCTCTATATGCACATATATACATCTTCATGTAGAATGAAATGTCATCATTTTGAAGGATACTGTTATTGAATATAGACCAACCTGTAATTCTGTATTCAGTAACATATCTTAAAATATATGTGCATATATGTGGATTATGTGTATTGGAGAGAGAGAGAAGGGGAGAGAGACAGAGACAGAGAGAGACAGAGAGAGAGAGAGGCATTTTTTCCCAATACATAAGGCATAAAGTAACATTTTTATTACAGAAAATAAAGAAAACGTTAACATTTTTCAGCTCAATTTTTAAGATCAAGATCAATGCAAGAAAAGAAAAACAAAAACAGACCAATTTCTCCAATAATCATGGAAGCAAGACACCTTAATAGATTATTTCAACATTTAATACAAGAACATATACTATTTCATAACCAAGATTTATCCTAAGAAGGCAAATCTGTTTTAATTGTAAAAGTTAATAAAAGAAATTCACTATTTTAGCAAAATGTGTGAAAAATCCTTAGATTATCTTAATAGATGAAGAAAAGACATTTTAAAGAATTTGAATTTATTTGTGGTACGTTCAGGAATCTAAGAATAGAAGGGAACTTCCTCAAAATGATAAAATGCACATTTGAAACACCCACAGTTAACATGCTTCTCTGTGAAAGATCAGTTAAGATTAGGGAAAAATATGGATGTCAGCTCTCACAACTTCTATTTAACATTTTGCTGGAGCTCTGATCCCCTTTGGAAAAAAGAAAAAAAATCATAGAGATTAAAAGAGAAGATGTGCAGCTTTCTCTTTTTTCAGGCAATAGAATATGTATACAGAGTAGTGTAAGCTATCCATATAAAGCTAGTAGGATGAACAATTTATTGTGATTACAGGATGTGAATCAAAAGCAAAAACAAACTGTAATTCTATATAGAAACAAAAACTAATTGGAATATTGAATGACTAGAATGTGAAATTTTTAAATATTATTTTAAAATCTCAACATCAACAGCATAATTTTAAAACATGGTTTATTTGCCTGAAAAGCATGAAATACTTATAAATAAATTTCATAAATGCCATGTGAAATATCCTTACCATGAAAATGGCAAATTTTATTTATTTATTTATTTATTTATTTATTTATTTGCTACAGTGTTTCACTAAGCAGCTTGGACTCATAGTGATCCTCTTGTTTCATCCTCCCCAGTGCTGGGATTACAAACCGATTTCGGTGGCCGTTGCAGCATGCCTGGTTTCCAGGGCCGGCATGGCATGTGCTGCCGGGGATCAATCCTGGGTCCTTAAGCTTATGTGGCAGACACTTAGATGACTGAACTATCTCTCCAGCCCCAAAACTACAAAATTTAGATGAGAAAATTTGACGAGCTAAATATAGATTGAAAACTCAACGTTGTGAAATTTTCAGTTGTTCTGAACCTAATCTCAAGTTTCCATCAGAATCATAATCAAAATCTTACTGTATCTTGGAACAAAGTGCCATGGTGAATTGAAAATTTATTCAAAGATGAATAATTATTTTAAAGTCTAGTTTCTAAGTAGCTTTGCATAGTGTCTCTGAACCACCAAAACTCCACTTTCACTGTGTTGTGATGCTTAGGGAGACAGAACATTTTTTGATTTATACCAACTATGACAATAATCCTAATGCAAAGCTAGAAACCAAGGCTGCAATACTATTGTTGTTTTAGAAAGACTATTAAAAATTTTTGAAGTTTTTTTTTTTTTGCCATTTTTGGTTTCAGAATAGAGACCCAATAGAAATGCTCAATTTTCAGCATATGTTAGTATTTAAGAAAACAGAAATATTGTGCTCTAGAAATTTCAGATAGAAAAGAATGCAGTCATAGGGAATCAGACCCTGTGGAGCCATCAGTAGGACTTCAGAGTGTTCAGAGGGTCACTGCTGGGCATTGGGAAATGAGCAAGAGGGGGAACTTCAGCAGGCCCCATGAGAGACCATGGTAGCGCCCAGCTGCACAACTGCATGGGAAGCCGAGACTCCTACACAGGGCCCGGGGTGCCACATGAGCAGCGGTGATGCCTGCTTCTTTTTGTAGTTTCATCTTTTGAGCAGGTGCCTCTCATGGGTGGAATTATTGTGGCACCTTCTGACAGTAGTAAGAACTCTTAGAAATGTACTTTCTAGGCCGTCAACAGTTGTAATATAAGCAAGAAGCCAGAACCTGCCACTGAGTTGTGCAAACTGTAAGATACTGTGCACAATAACTTCTCATTGAGAATGCACAGTGTGCAAGGCACCATGCGAGGCTTTGAGGAGATGTTTGGGTAGAATGACACGTGTCCTCAGGAAAACTGCAACTTGGAGACAAAGGTAGGACTGGTCCCTAAGTACTACAGTTGAAAAAGTATATAACATCAAATTTATAATGTAAATGAAGTGATAAGGAAACAGAGAAAGCATTTGTGGAGCACTAAATTTTATGTTGTTTAGTCCCTCGATATTTTATTATTTATTATTTTTATTTTTTGTCTGGCTCAGGCTGCCTTAAAGGTGGGTCTGGTGCAGCATGTGGAGCTGGGGACTGAACTGCAGTTCACTGCGCCTGACTGAGTTTGCCCAAGCAGGCGCTTTGAACAACTGAGCCCAGGCCTGCCTTGCTGGCCCCACCTCTGGGGCACTCTGAGACTGCGATTGAGACTGGGCATGGTGGCACACACCTGTAATCCCAGCACTTGTGAGGCTTTAAACAAAAGAATCACTAAGAGTCCAATCTAGTAGGAAGATCCTGAACCTAAAATACGGAAAAAATAAAAATAATTAAAAAAATAAACAACTGAGCTAACCTGCAAGACCCCTTCATCCTCAATATTTTAAATTAGTCATCTTTTTTGGTATCTGCATTTGCCAAAGTACATTCCTTGAAACAAAACAACGCCTGTTCAATTAACCACAATCCATTGTATGTTAAATGTTTTCCTTAAGATAATTGAGCCACTGCTACTATTGAGTTTGTAGATAAGTTATGCATTAATGAGTGTCCCTAAAATTCGGATCTCAGTTATACATGCTGAGAAAATTAGTTTTGCCAATTCATTCAGGTATCAGTATTTCTCCGTATCACAGATCTTGTTGCACTACAGTTGAAATGACAACTCTCTAAATGGACAGACTATCCACTGAATAAAGACTCCAAGTCCTTATCTTAAAAGCAGGTCTTTGAATTAAAATGCTAAAAAATTCTTATGCAGAAATACTATTTATGTCTATAAATATATGATATGTATATAAGATATTTATGATTTCCACAGTATGGAATAATTTCCAGGATTTTAATCCATGGAACATTAGCCTTTTGATTGACACCCTAGTTTTGTTCATAAAATATCTTGTGTTGTAGGCTAGCCTCACAGATGGCTTATTGTATTAATTTTCTGTTGTTGATCTTTCCTAGCTATGAATACAGAGGATGTTATTTCCAACTGGTGTCCCTATGTTAGAGGTATGATTCATTCACCATTTGAAGATATGGAAATATTGAATTTAGTTAACATAGACAGTTAATAGCAGTCATTATTATCATAAACATTTATGGATATTTTAGAAGTATTTAAATCAAGATTATGAAACACTTCAAAGTTACTTTTTGCATTAACTTACAAATAGAACACACATTGAGTTTTATTAGTCATGCAGACATCAAAAATTACTCTCATTATTGAGAAAGAAGTAATGCTATGTTGTAAAATGTTATGTTTTATCTTAGCAAAGATTTAAAAGCAGTTTCATTGTGACATCCAACCTTATTCTACTTGAACTCTTCTTTCATATGCAGAGATAAAGATTTTTATTTTAAGTTACTAACAGTTTGTGATTTTTTGTCCCTTTCCCTATTTGCAATGATAATTGGCTAATTAGAGGGTTGATCATTCACAAAAAGCAGCCCTGTTGAGAAGCTGGCTTTGGATATGCAAATGTTTTTCTGTATCAAAGGGGCTTATACCAATTTTTCCCTCCACACTTAAGGATTACTGCTTGAGTTTATTACTTGTCTTCACTACTGAAAGGTCATCAATGATATTTTTAAAAACACAGCCCCAAATAAACTATGATTAATTTGATTTATAAACTTTGTACTTTATTGTTTATACACATTTTCAAAATGTGCTAGTGTCACTTATTTATACAAAAAAATCTTTGCTTAACTTAGAATTAACACTCAGTTTCATTTTGATATGTGGTCATTAGCGCTTTAACTTTTTAAGAGTAATAAAATCTTCCTTAGACATTTTTATTGGCAAAAGTATAGTTACTCAAGGAACATAGAATAACCTTTGTGTAAACTAAACACAGCTCTGTGTTAGTTTTCAATGCTATATATAATACATGCCTAAGATAATTATTTTATAAAGAGAATAGGATTACTTTGGCTCCCAGTTTCAGAGTTGGTAGTGGAGTGTTTTGTGACTGTATCAAGGTAACACGTCACGATGGAATCCAGCAGCATGATTCACCTCGCGGATGGGGAAGCACAAGGGAAAGAGGAAGCTCCGTGACAGCGCTGCTCCTACGTCTGCCAGGCCACCCATCTGCCGGCCTGCCTGCTCAAGGCTCAGCCACCCTCCAGCCGCTGTCCACCGGAGCCGCATCTTTACCATACGTGCTTCTGGGGATCATTTAAGTTCCAAATCACAGTTGGTTCTGCATAAAACTGTCTTTCCCTCAGCTCATGGCTCAAGACTTATTTTTTAAAAAAGTGTTTTTGTTATTGTTGATTTTTGGGTTTTTTTCCAGTAAAATAAAATCTATAACAAATCCTAGGTCATTTAAACCAACCACTTTGCATATAATCTGTTTGGTTTTCAAATTTCCTTTTACTGTCTTTTGTACATGACATTTATTTATATTAGCACAATATTAATCAATTTATTTATTTATTTATTTGCTGTACCAGGGATTGAACTCAGGACCCTGTGCTTGCCAGGCAGGCACTTGTTCTACTGAGCCATCTCCTCAGCCCCAATATCAATTCATTTTTAAAACCAGTGTATCACTTGCTATGTGCTTGACTCTTATACATATTATTTATGTATATCTCATTACTTTTTTGTATATCTCATAACTTTTATGCATATCTCTTTGAATATTAAAAAAATTCCACAGCTAAAGAAAAAGAAACTGAAAAAAAAATGAATAATTTATTGAAGTCATAAATTATAAGATGCCAAGGTGGGAATTAAACATATGATTGTATGATTTTAAAGTTTTGGCATTTAATCACTTTACTATAATCAAACATTACCATGTATTAATTGCTTCAGTGGAAAAAAAGAAAGAAATGTATGTAACAATAACCAAGGAATGTACTCATTTCATTTCAAAAAGTGTAACACATTTTTAGATTTTCTTTGGATAGGTTTTCATGTAGCTAATATTACCTGCATTCTTGACTGAATTAAGGGATTCATAGAGAGGTAACTGAATTATGAGGCACTCTACTCATTGGTAGGTTAATTGCTCATACCTGAGTGTGTTGTTGGTAGGCGAGGTCCAGTAGAAGGTGGGTCCTTGGGTGTGCCTTTGGAAAGCACATCTTTCATGGTATTTTCCCCCTGTGCTCTACTGTCTGGTCACCAGGAAATGATTAGCTTTCTTCCACCATATTCCTACCTTGGAACTAGCCTATCATGTTCTGAAAACAAAAACAAAAACAATAACATAAACTATGAGCCAGATGAAGCTTCTTCTCCTTTAAATTATGGATGTGGGATAGTATGCCATTGCAATGGGAACAGTAGCTAGCACAAGTGGGATCCATATTGCACTGAGCCTGTGCATTTCTTTGGTGTCTCTTCTTGCACACACCTAGGGAGACACCTCTAAGAAATTGGAGGAGTCACCACTTACATCACAGGTCCCAGCCATCTTTAATTCTCTGGCTAATGCTTTGGATCAAAGTGGACATGTGTCCCACAGTATCCTATAAAAAGGCCGGTGTATGACAGCAGAGGTCTAGCCCAAAGTTTTAGTCCATGAGAATAGCGATGATCACTGGGGTGAAGTACAGAGTCTCTTCTAGGGTGTTTTTATGGAGATGTGGAGAAATATTGTAAGTTAATGCCATGAGAAGGAGTCATGGGAGCAGAACTTACATGGCAGCTAGAGACAAGCAGCAAGAGTAACTACGTTATGGATGACAGTGAACATAAAGGAGACGTTAATACATTTCTACTGCTGAAGATATTTAATTATACTCGGACAAACAGAGTTGCCCAAAGGGGAGAAGAATATAAAGAAGAGAGGGAAAGATTAGCAGAGCCAAAAGCATTGCAGGTTTATGAATATGTGCCTACCTCTGCCCATGGTTCTCCTCCCCCTTTTATATCCAGGACACTGGATTCACTTCCCAGCTGTATTGCAGACTAGCTTTGTCCTCCTAAGCTAGCACGCAGCCCCTGAGAAAATGCATCCAACTCTGGACTGTGCTGGACAAATGGTATGTGGTACTTCCTGGTAAATGTAGGCCCTCTAGAAATCTTACTTGAATTATACGGACAACAAGGAAGCCAACATACTGACATTCCTATTCACCATGTGGTTATTTTCTCACTTACTCTGTCCTGCTTCCTCCTTCAGATCTTTGTTTTTTACTTCGGATGGAAGGTTGGAGAGGTGGGGGTTGGGGAAGGGGGGAAGTGCCATCAAATGTTCCTCTGCCCAATCACTCTGCCCTTATCTACTAACAGTATATATTCTCATTCTATTTCAGATTATTTTCTTTCTATCAGACTCTAAGTAGGAGAATATCAATGGATATTATGCAAACCACATCTGTTTTTACCAAATGCATATTCATCTTTAAAATTTGCTTCCAAAAAGCTTTCTCTACTTATTTCTACCAGGTTTGTTTATTACCTTCTCATTGTCCTTATATATAATGATTGGTGATGCTGTCTTGTCAAATCATCAAGCTCTTGAGAGCAGAGACATTATATTACTTATTTTCCATCTCTAGAAGTACATACCAGGGCACCTGGCACATTGAAGTTACTCACCAAATATTTGAATTGAAATGCAGTGTGCTGAGCCATGGTGAGGGTTTCTGGAACAGAAGCAGCTACCAATTCAAAAGGTCAGGGACGCACTGGAGTTACTGTTGCTGATATCAGGCCTCCTGTCCTTTCTGGGTGTGGGAAATCACACTTATTGTGTGTGTGTGTGTGGTTGCTTTGCCACAACCCAGAAGTACAGGTGCAGATATTAGCATTAAGCAGATTTGTATAAGCAAGAACTCTTCAATTTGTCATAAAAAGCTAGGATTCCAAGAAAGGAGGTGATAAGTTGAAAAATTAGGGGGAAATATGTTGTAGGAAGAATCTGGCACACCCCTTCCCTACCTCCATATTAATGAAATGAAAAGGGTGGGGGAAGGAAATGCTATGCTCTACATTGGCAGGAAAATTGTGCGTGTCCTGTGAGCAGATGAACATGGGACTGTGAACAGGAAGCTGATTATTCCAACACATTATATTTCTCACTGGAAATATCATCCCGGAGGAAAAGTCCAACATCTCTACTTTTGGAGTACCTACTGCTCTAACTTTCTACATAATCTTGGATGGAAGATAATGATGAAGGTCATTTAAAACTAAGGTAGATAGATACTTGCTACATGTGCATATTCAGCTTAACACTGACAGTGACCGCCAACATTTTCTGGAAATTGCTTCTCTTTCACTTTTTCTTCAAAGTTAGGAGCTACAGATTTTTATTCCTGTCCATTGTGAAATATCCTCTCCTCGCTGTCACCCATCCATCTCAGGCACATTTGATTGTTCCCAAAGCAAAAAAGAGGAAGGAACTGAAACGCTCTAGCCCAGTAAGAATTGCTGTATTAAAATTTGGATTAGGGTGAAAGATGACTCTGCGTAGTATACAAATTGTGAGGTTCACTGAAGTCAAACTTTCACTACATGTACCAAAGAAGCAGAGAAAACTAAACTGCAAATAAAGTGTTAATGAGTAAGAATGAAGTTGCTGTAAAGGAGGAGACTGGTGGAGGGAAGTAGATAAGAGGTTTGAATTCTTGTTTCCAAATTGTTCCTGAAGACCATTTGTTTTCCATTACTTGCCTTGTAATCACATATCCTTAAATCTGGCTCCTTTAACCCTCATCAAGAAAGCTATTATTGCTAGGGATATAACTCAGCAGTATAAGGCGTGCCTGGCAAGCTCAGGGTCCTGAGTTCAATCCCAGGTACCAAAAAAGGAAAAAAAGCTAGTATTATTTTTTATTAAAAATAATCAAATGAGTTCTAAATATTTCCATTTCTGGTCACATCAGTATCTTCTGTCTGTATTCGTGCTGCTCTAAGAATGACCCAGAGTTCCCTCTCATTTTTCAAACCTTAGCAGTTGCACACCTACCTACGACTAAAAACACAAAGCTAGCATTAAATGAAATCCTATAAAGATTATCAGGGCTGAACCATTAAGAAAAAGTCAAAGGTAACAATTGTAAAGGTTTTTCAAACAAGAAATAATGTTTAATAAATCACAGAAGCAAAAAAAAAAATTCATGCAGTAAGTAAAAGCAGCCTCCTTCATTAATCAATAAAACAAGTTTTTGTTATTTTTAAAAAATAAAAATAGCTGCAGTAGCTTTTAAAAAATTGTATTTAGAGCTCTGTTGTGCAGTGGTCTCCCTAGTTTCCACATGGAGGGTGATATTTTGTAAAAGGTAAGACACAGGTGTGCATCGTTTGAAAGGGACTTCATTAACAGGTTGCATTATTTTACCTTCCTCCGCAGAACATCACAATAGGCTGATAAGCCGCCACACACGCCAGGCAGGGGGAGGCTCAGAAACAGACGTTTAAGAGTGAAAAAGCTGTGGAGCTAGGAATATACACACTGTGCCCCACGCCAGCTGATTTATTCAGCAGGACAGGGAAAAGATGATCTTTTCTTAATTTCAGTACATTTTTTAGTGCGCTAGAGCACCAAATCCAGTCACTAACCCCATTAAATTACTTGTCAAGGGCCGGACCCTATTTTCCTTTGAAAAAGAAAGTACTAAGGCCATCAGATAATTTGTAGTTCTGGGTTTCTAATATACAATAATTCTGATCATTTAAAACAGTTTTTGTAGGAAATATTTTATAGTTAGAGAAATAGTTTTTGACATTTTGGGGGGAAAAGAACAATGGGCCGTTTACAGGTCTACACAGCAGATTAATGAATCTAATTGAGTCTGTAGGGAAATGTTTCAGTTTAACTACTGGAACTAATTTATACATTCACTACATCGTAATAAGTCAATTTAAGTTTCTGGAAATAAAACTGGATATCCTGGGTATAGATTTGAACTATAAATTTCTGCAAGAAAGGAGTCTGTGTGTTCATTATACATTGTAAAATTGCCATATGGACCTGTCAACACTTCTTAGCACAGCTTTGTAATAATGTCATTTAGTTTAACATTGTAATGTGCCAACTGAATTAATGTGTATGACACAAAGCGCGCCTCCCTCCCAACCTCTGCTTCTGGGGAACTGTGCAACTTTTAAAGATTTTTCTCAAGGCAAGAGCCTCCTGTATTTGCATAGAGAACTTCAAGAGGAAGATTGAGTGTAATCACATTTCCTGGGAGTTGCTGAAAAACAAGCTTCAGGGCTGTGACACCTAAACTTCCCAGAAATATTAGAGCTCCCGAAATGAGAATAAATCTTCACCAGAGAAACCCTACTTTATAACCAACACTCATCTGCACTGAGTTAGAAACAGCTTTCTTTAATAATTTCTTCTTTAATTATAAAACTCAGATGAGAGATTGGAAACATTCTATAGATGTTAGCCTTTAGTGTTAGCTGTATTACTGAAAATACTTTTGCCAACTGAATATGTAAATACTATTACATCCTACCCCCAGATATCATTAGATTGTCTAACTGTATGAGTAATCCATAAGGCACATTGGGAAATGAGAAAATCAATTGCTAACACTTACTGTGTGTAAAGTTGTTTACTTTTATTATGTCATTTAATTTGTATAGTTTTTAGATTAGGAAACTGAGATGTGGTAGAGAGAGCATATACTTTCTCCTGGTTCCTGCATGTGGCAAAATATGGATTTGAAATGCATAATGCCAGAGCCAGAGTCCTTAATCTATATACTCTCTACTACTACTACTACTACTACTACTACTACTAATAATAATAATAATAATAATAATGACACTTATATAAAGCCAATACTTTTCTAGGTAATCAAATCACTTGACCCTTTATTATCAAAATAGTCCTACAAGGTGGCTAATCATTATTATACCTTTTTTATAGATAAAGAAACTGAGTCATATAGAGGTTGAATGAGTGTAAAGTTATATTAATAATAAGATGACAGAGCAGCAGCTCAAGTCAGGCAAACTGACTTTAGGATTCTATTTCCTGAGTGACCATCACATAGAAATATAGTGTTCTCCATGGCATACGTTAGAAGAGAGCAGATTTACCTCCTCCATATGGCCACGAAAGCTTTGAGTTTTCATCTATATGAAAATTTGTCACTAAAAATTCTTTTTTTTTTTTTTTCAGAACTGGGGATTGAACTCAGGCCCTTGCGCTTGCCCGGCAAACACTTATTCTACTGAGCTATCTCCCCGGCCCCTTGTCACTAAGGATTCTTTGATTAAGGCACTTTTATTTTCTAATTTTAATTTTTATAGCTCATTTCGCAATATACAATGATTGTATTCATTGTGAGCAGTTGTTGCCTGTATATAAAACATCTTCATTCCTTTTATATCCCCTTTTCCTCAAAATATTTAAAATTTCCTGTTCCCTGGAAGAGCAATATGCTGACATATAGGTAACTATGCATGCACTAACATAGACTAAGTTTGTCTAATGAACCATTATCCTTAACTACATTTAGTGGCAAGTAAGGAACTTACTATAAGGCATTGATTGACAGAAATTAAAGTTTCAAGATGGAGCCAAGGGCCTCATGAAAAAGTCCTGTGTGGTGGGTAGTGAAACAATCAATGGCCCTTAAGAAACACCTCATGGCTTTGTACTCTGAAGATAAAGGAAATCCAAAGCAGTAGGGTAATGCTTCCAACCTAGACTTGGACTTTTAGGCTATCTTGACATATCCAAATGTGGAGGACCACCTGAGCAGCTCTCCTTGAAAGAAGAAAAATTGTATCCATTTTGGCTGAGCTTGACCCTATTTTCTTGTATTTGATATGTAAAGAGCTGGCTAGGACTTCTCTTTATCCTTTCAACTGGCCTTAAGCAATGTATATTGGTCTAGC
>NDGN011161729.1:0-11190 GCA_002564285.1 Tympanoctomys barrerae | reverse complement strand
TCATGACATGCCAGTTGACTGCTTTTCTGGCTCCATCTACCATATACTTTTCTCAGAGACAGCCTGCTTTGTTGCTTTGTATTCCACTCACAATTGCTGGGGTGCCCAGTTCTACATAATCTCACTGCTCATGCCTTAAATCTCACTGGTTTCTCTCTCTGTGTCTCTTAAGGATCTCTTAATCCAGGTGGGGTCACATGTCCATCCTTGATTACTTAGCTCTGATTAGGAAAATTAAATCAGCATGTACAAATCTGACCAGCTCAGCCTATTTTAGCATATGATACGGTCAGGAATAGATTCTCCTAGGATGGAAGTAGGGACAGTGCTTCACTTAGTTAACTAAGACGAGTGCCCTACACACACTATGGTTTCATTGTGCTGTAATGTACTCACACTTAAAAGTTTCTCCTGAAATCCAAACTAAGATTTTACTCTGTCAATGAAGATGTCCTTTTTGCTAATATATAACCAGAGGAGATGGACTTTATCCATACAACCTGAGATTAGGTCATAAAAAGCAGTATTTCTTAAGTGAAGCTTAAAAGTCCTGGAAAAGATAGTAGGCTCTCTCCTCCTTTAAAAGAGTATCCTGAAGTCATGAAGAAGCACTTTTCAAATCCCGCCCTCCCACCCTTACTAAGGCAGCAGGATGGCCTCAGACTCCCTCACATGCCGCCATTGTTGATGGCTCCGTCACCACTGAAAGGTCCCACGGAACTTCTGGCTGGCAGAAACTCCATCATTCCAAATTTATATCCTCAAAAAAGAAAGTAAATAGCACATTGTTTAAACGAAATGTGCTAGTAGAATGAACATGTGTAGGAGTTTTATGACACTTTCAGTTGATCATGCTTAAAGAAATTCAGCACACATAAGATTACTAAAGTTTTAATCAAAATATTTCTGTTTTTACTAATGTTCATTTGAAGGGCAAAAAAAAAAAATCCATGTAAGTTTTCATGAAAAGGCAATTTATTACTGTTTTTTTTTTGATAACACATTAGTGAATAAAATGCATTTGCACAAATGGTAAATGAGGCCGTTTGATTCTCCTAAGAATCACAGTATCATCTGTCCTTCCGAAAATTTAGTTTTTCTTCATTTTTCATCTATTAGTCCATATTTGCAGTGCATAATGATTACGTTGCTTGTGGGAAATTGGCGCATGTACATAGCACAGCTTAGTACAGACTTATCCCCCGCCACTGCCCTTAATGTAGTGAAAATGAGTGTTACAGTTTTAAGTATATAGCAATTCACACATCAAAACAGGAATGTACAACAGTAATTTTTCTCTCCCATTGATTTATTTATTCTTCCCACACTTATTCTACAGTCATCTATTGCTGTGTCAGAAACTGTATATTAAGCATTTATTTATTTATTTTGTATTTTAGTACAGGGTCTACAGGGTCTCAATATGTAGATTGGACTGGTGGTGATCGGCCTATGTTCAGCCTCCTAAGAGCTGGGATCATAGGCACATGTGCCACCACACCCAGTCTCAATCACTGTCTCAATGAGCCATAGGGGCCAGGCCAGCAAGGAAAGCCTAGGATCAAACCCTGGCCGTGGTCTTCTTAAGCAGGTGCTTTAATCCACTGAGCTATTTGGCTGGCCTTGTATATTAGAAATTTAAAGATGAAGAAACCAACCTTTTGATCAAAAAGAGTTAATAGAGTTAGGGATCTAGACAAGGAAATTGAGAATAATAATATGGCTTGATACATGCTGTCCTATTGGGAGGCTCAGGTAAGGGAAACCCAACATAGCCAGGTGAGCTGGCAGGATTCTCTGGGAAAGTTAACTCCTGAGCAGAGGACTGACGCAGGTGTGTATTCCGGGAAGATGGGGTACAAAGATGTTCTAGGTTATCCGAGAGACCTGGCATGCACCCAGACAGGGAGCGAGGCTTGAGAATCAGCCCACGGTGGGGCTGTCATAAGGGGCGCCAAAGTGGAGCTTATAAGGAGTGTGGGATGCTATGTGAGCCATAGGACTGCCTGTATGGCGGGCCTCAGGTCTATTTATGCTGCTCTGCTGTACAGCGTGCATCCCAGAACAGGCTGCCTCGTTTAGATGGCTGGAGTTGAGTCACAATCTTGCCACCTCCTCACCCTCTGCCTCAGATCTCCGTAGATAGTTCCAATGCTCCCAGCTGTGCAAATGCGGAGGGGAACCCAAATCCATTAGTCATTAAGTGTGGGAACTGTTCAGCAGCAGCAGGATGCCCTATTAGGAGGGTTACACCGTGGGTGGGATTCTTCACTTGTCTTTTGTTTCTGTTTTCTTTGTGCCTCTGGCAAACTCATTTTCCATATCCAAACTACTTTGTAAACTGCTTCATCATGGCAAAACATTTTATTCTGTTTTGTACATTTGAAGTGTCTTTGTCCAGAGCGATAATGGCTTAAAAGAATTATAGTAAACAAGTGTTAACTGTGTCCAGACAGCTATGAAATGGCAAGCAGAAAGAATAGTGAGCTTATTTGGGAGCTGCCAGTAATGCCGAGCTCCTGGGAAGGAGGAGTAGATGTGTATTCACATGTGTCTCTAGCTAACAAATAGCTGACTTCCAGACTTTAAAGGAATTCTCTAGGATGGCCATTCCCTGCCATCCTGTAAAATCTCTCTAGTCACAGGAACGGTGGAATTTCATCAAGAAAACTTTCTTTAATTGAGACCTAATTTACATCAAATGAATTTCATGAATTTTAATAAGTGCAGCATGTTTTTGTAGATGTAATCACCTATATGCCCACCACCTACTCCATACATATTTATGTACATCGTTCTAGAAAGTTCTTTGGTGTTTTTTACCTCCTCACAGGCTTCTGTCACTTTGTATTTTATAGGGTAGTGTAGCCCATTGATATTATCCAAGCTAGTCAAACCTAAACTGTTTGTCATGCCCTGCTTTGTTTTCTTTGAAATGAAACCACTTATTTAAACTCTCCTATTCTCTTTTCTACTTACCTCCCTAGTGTTTTCCTGTGTAGTCATGATAGACACACGCATCTGCTGTCTTGAGGACCTGGAAATACAGTACTTCACTTTCTGAGCCTCTCCTATGTCTCTTTATTGGAAACACTTTGTTGTTCCTCATATAAAACTGTGATAGAAAATAAACTGTATATTAGCTTTCCTGATCTAGCTTCTGTACAAGTTGAACCACAGAGTATGTATGCTTGTGTATGTTCTCTTCCTCTCAACGTAATGTTTCTTGGGTTTATATATTCTATGTAGACTCCCACTGTGTATATATATTGTACAAATACATCACATCTGGCTTATCTCCATTCCTATCAATGGCCATATACTTTCCATTCATTTTGATTCCAACAAATACAGGTGGTGAGAACATTCTTGGAGACATAATACATTTATCTGCCTTGGCATGTACCTAGGAATAGAATCCCAGGGTTATAATGTAGGCATGTTTGACCTCAGTAGATACTAGCAAAGAGTTTTTCAAAATCAACATTGTACTTTATACTTCCTTTAGTACTACAAGGCACTGAGTTTCTGTATACTGTTACAAATATTGTGATTGTTATTTTATTGTTATTGTTCTTTACTATTTTTTATTTTCAACATTCTTTTTACCAATGTTTCTTATGTTTATAATTTTTACTTCCTTATTGAGAAAAACGATGTTAGATTTCACACGCAGCATATTTTTAAAACAATAAAAATAGAAAAAGACAATGGATAGAGTTGAAGAAAGATAGGATGAAAGTGAACATTTGTTGTTATTGTGGCCAGAATAAAACACATGATTTATCTTATTAAATCATCGGTGAAGAAGTGTTATTATCTGCACTTCTCAGATGAGGAAGGTGAGATTGAGTGAGTTTAAATGATCTAGAAATAGTAATAATACTAATTGTTTTGCACTGTATTTGGGGAAAGTAAATGAATTAATGCATGAAGTTCTGAGCCTAGTGCCTGGCATTTTGGAACATTTAATATGTTTTTGCTCTATGGAAACAATGTTTCAAGCAATAAGTAAAATCAAGTTAGTGTGTGGCATTTCAGAAAAAGCAAGAGGTAGTTGGATATGGCTTATTCCTTTAAAGTTAGCATCAAGAAATTCTAAAAATGGTTGGCTGCACTACTATCAGTGTATTCGTAGTAGCAAATGGCCCTTCACAAAGATTTGCCAAATTGTTCTCAGCTGAACTTATTTCCTTGAGCTTGGTTTTGATGGAAAATATCCAGCTTTCACAAAGAAGGAGTATTCTGCCATGAAATTCATTGATGGGTTTACATGTCCACCAGAATTGTTGAGTGTATTCTAAGCATGGGATTTCATACTCTTCGCTTAAAAGAAATACTTATATAGCAATGGCGCTTAGCCTTCCTGGAGGTAAAATAAGGATACAACTGTCTTTGGGAGGCTGCCCTAGTGCCCCAGCCCCATCTCACCTACTTCTTTAATCAGCTATACTTGGCCACTTAGAGAGCTACTGAGGATTTTCTGGGGTCGGTTTTTTTCCCCATCTTCATTCGGAGTCTCTATAGTCAAGAAGATTTTCATGACTGGGACAGGTTTTTGTTTTGAAATCTCCTATAAATAATTTTTGGACACTACACATTGCTGCGCCTGTATTTGATGATTGTTTCCTCAACCGTAGCTTCTGAAGTTTCAGCCCTGATGAGGCAGGCTTCTCAAGCACACAGTCAGACTTTGACCCCAGCGCATTGAAAGACAAGTTTTCACAGGATGCTGAGGTGATAACTGGGGCTGCATATCACATACGTATCACTTTATTCTAAGGTTCCCAATTCACTTTATTTTTAATAACTTTCATTTTATTGAAGAAAATTAAATAGTAGCATTTTTTACTTTGGTCACCATCATTAATTATTGGGACAAAATAGTGCATATGTTTGAGAAAATTTTTAATTCAGTACGTAATTTATTAGGAGCAGGGGGCTACTATTCACCTTATTTATTTACATTTATTTGATACCAAAGAGGATTTTGGGTAATAATTTTCTTAAAAATAAAAAAGCAACTTCTTTGATTTACTTAAATGTTTGATAAAATGTACCTCTAAAATCTACTAAAACACAAATACGAGTCAGGAGTAAATTTACACAGTCCTCTCTCCTTGTCAGTGGACGGTTGGCTTCAGAACCCTTCAGATACTCAAATGTGTGGGTGCCCAAGCTTCTTTGAGAAAATTGTGCAATCTTTGCACATAGCCTGTACATCTGCCTTGTATTTTAAATCATTTCCAAATTATAATACCTAGTACAGTGCAAATGCAATGTGCAATGTGCAATGTGTAGTGGTTGTTACCCTGTGTTGTTTAGGTAGTAATGATGGAGGAATGTTGGTATATATTCAATATGGATACAATTTTTTTCTCGAATACTTTTGTTCTATGAAGTGTTGAATCCATGAGTGGACACTTGAGAACTAGAAATCATTTTAACTCAATAAATATTTTGAGCAACTCATTTATTCTATTTCCATGCTGTATTAATACAAACATGAAAACGGCATAATCTTTGAGTGCAAGGGATATGAACAATTATAATTTTTAAATAAAAAGAAATAGAATATACTGATATTAGAAGAGAGCAGTGTTTAAAACAACTAATTTTGGTTGGCAAAAGTTACTCTTTAAGAGATTATAGTTCAGTTGGACTGACCTTAAGAAAAGGTAAAAATTTCAACAGAAAGAGGAGGGGAAAAGCATTCATGTTGGAAGAAAAGTATATGCACAAAAGTACTATGGTACAAGCAGACCCCGTCTGCTGGGTAACTTTCAGCTGATCAGGGTAACTAAGTACAGCATGCTTGAAAGAAAGTAAGCCATGTGATAGTACCTAGGAAGGAGGTATGCAGGGCTCGTGTGTAAAGCTCAGAAATATAGATTGCACATTTTAAGAACATTCTGATACGTTCTAAGAGGAAAATGTATTTGACAAATATTTACAGAAATCAGTCATGTGGCAGAGTCTGCAAGAGGTGCTAAGAATGCAGAGATAAATAAAAATTCATCTCTGGCTCTCAGAAATCACATGAGGTAGACCAACACAAGCGCAATGGTAATTTAAGGGTGGGAGGTTCTCATAGCTCAGTGCTGTGGAAGTTAGGAGCACAAAGGAGAGATTTGTTTGCTTTGTGAAAGATCCAGTTCCATTTACCACCCAGGTAAGAAATTATTTGTTACTAACCCAAATTAAGATATCTGGTATGTCACTTCTTATATTTTCTTTGCAATGAAGAAAATATTTGAAATATATTTTTAAAAGGTTCGTACTGGCATTCTACTTTCACAGATCTGGTGTTAAAGCATAAATGTAATCCCATACGAGGAAAACTAGAATTCAGTTTTGTTTAATTGCTTTTTCTGAGCAGTCCAGAGAAAAAGCTGTTGGACTTCGCAAGCCTTTACCAGTTTTGTTATCAATAATACAAGAGATGGATGTTTAAATGTAGTTTTCTCACAGGGGAAATGCTGTCACAGGAGCCAATGACCTAAATTGTCTTTAAGCATCAAACTTTCCAAAGTGAAGAGGACACATCTGCCCTTTGAATATTAAAGCAGTCACTAAACTGGGTCAGAAGCCTACAAAGAGTGCTTTGATGGTGTTCTCTTCCTTGCAGTAAGAGATGTCTTGGGTGTTTATTACCTTGAAGAAATTAATTGTATTTCCTGTGTGCACTGCTTCCAATGAAAGAGTTGTTTTGTGATAGTCACCCTTCACAATATAGCTAAGTGTCAATTTTTAGAGTTTTTTAGTCTGAGCTTTGGACTTAGTCTACTCTGTGTGTACTCCTCAGGTTCCTTTTCTACATCTTCTTCAATTACATGTGCACAAAATTCAGTCATTCAAAACAGTCTTAATAATTATGCCAGACTTTTTCAGCAGATTTTCTTACCTCAGATTTCCATGGAGGAAGGAAGTTGGGACCAAGTGAGAGAGGACTTGATTTGGACATTTTAGATGACAAGAGTGACTGATGAAAGAAATGAGTGCTCAAAGGGGAAGATACAACACCTACGGGGACTGCAAGAGAAGGGATTCTATCTTACCCAGAGTTCATTCAGTAGCACCTATACTAAAGTCACGGGTGTACACAGCTGTCTTTAATGGAGGAGTAAAGGAGTAGGTAGGAATGAGGGGCAGAAGGGAGGGGGGAGGAGCAGTGTTGGAGGGGAGGAGCCACACAGGAAAGCAAGCCTACATGTGGACTTCAGGTGGCTGTATGGCTAGAGAAAAGCTACAGTTTGTTGGGGGGTTTTTTTGTTTGTTTGTTTTTTCTTTTTTGCATTTAGTACAGGAGATACAAGGTCTACAGGGTCTCACTATGTAGATCGGACTCATAGTGAGCCTCCTCTTTTCAGCCTCCCAAGAGCTGGGATTGCAGGCATGTGCCACCACACCCAGTCCCAATCCCTGTCTCAGCACGCCCCAGGGGCGGGACCGGCATGGCATGCCTGAGGCTCGAACCTGGCTGCAGCACTCTGCCTAAGCAGGCGCTTTAGTCCGCTGAGCTATCAGGCTGGCCCTGACAGTTTGGTTTTAAACATTTAAGATAAAGCAAGCAGATGAAAGGTAATTTAACAACTAAATTCATTTATCAAATAAAATAGATGAATTCATTTCATAAGCTAGAATAAGAAATATAATGTTACAACCCAGGGTCTATGCTATATTTGGTTTTTGATTCTAAGCTATTTTTTCATTCATTTGGTTTCAAATGACAATTTTATTGATCATTTTTTACATCTAACACAAAAGATTTTCCTTGGAGAAAGTGCCCAATGGTGGGCACACAATAAATATTGCTTTTTTGTGGGTTTTTTTTTCTTTTTAAAAAATTGACTGTTGCTGCATCTTAAATAACCACAATGATCACTTTCATTGTAGGGACTTTGTACCTGTACATATTTCAATTCCTTTTTTTATTTCCTGTTCTCTTACCCTCCCTTTAAGCCCTTTTTCCCTTCTTATACACAAAAACTCGCTTCTATTTTTCATTTTCTGTTCCTCCCGCCATTCCCCTTCCCAGTTAAGCATTTTCTTCCTTTTCATAATATCCAGAATAGATTCTGGTCCTTATTTACACCTTCAGTTTCTCATAAGAGAGGACCATGCAATATTTACAAATGTGTGTTCAATTACTTTCACTTAAGAGTGTGGTCTCAAAGTCTATCTATTTATCTATAATTGTCCTAAGTATATTCTTCTTTTTGGCTCAGTAGCATTCCATTGTATTAACAATTACATCTTCTTTACCCATTTATTGGTTGATGGACACTTGGGCTGTTTCCAACGTCTAGCTATTGCAACTTATCCTATTACAAACAAGGGTATACATACATTGCTATGGTTGTTATTTTAAAGAAATAAAAACAATGACACATTTTCAAAACAAGATAATAGGAAATTAACAATAGTTAATGTATTGTATATTGTTATCTTTAAAGTAGTTGCTCTGATTGCAAGATATAGGCATAAAAGTTAGTCAAACAGTATAAGCACAAATCATTCTTTTTAGTGAACTAATAAAATTGGTAGTATATTTATTTTAGCTACCCAATACATATATTTTTTTTCTTTTCTCTTCTTTCTTTGTTCTTTTCCTCCATCCCAGCTGTTCTTTTCTTTTTAGTAGTTTCTTTCCCTTTCACAATATCTATTTTACATTTTGAATCTTATTTACTCTTTAAATTCTTTACACCAGGGAGACAATATGATGTTTACCTGTATGGATCTGATTTACTTCACTTATGAGTATGGTCTCTAGTTACATTCATTTACCTATAAAAGCCTCTATTTTATTCTCCTATATAGCTGAGTGATACTCCATTGTATAAAAATACAATGTTTTTATCCATTCCTTAGTTGATGGGCACCTGGGTTGTTTCCAAGATTTAGCTATGACAAATTGTGCTGCTATAAACAAGGGTGCACATATATTGCTGGGTATGATATTTTCAGTTCACTTGGGAAGATACCCAGGAGGGGATTGGCTGGGTCAAATGGGACCTCTAACCCTAGTTTCCTTTAGGAATCTGCACATTGACTTCCACAGTGGTTACACCAGTCTTTATTACCAACCGTGGAGAAAGGTTCCTTTTCCTCACAGCCCTGCCAGCATTTGGTATTTGTTGATCTGTTAATAACTACTATTCTTTCTGGAGTGAGATGGAATCTCAATATTGTTTTCCTTTGCATCCCTTGGATGACCAGTGATGTTGAACTTTTTTTATATATTTATTTTCCCATTTCTACTTCTTCATCTGAGGAGTGTCTGTTCATTTCAGATGCCCATTTTTGGGTTGAGTTTTTAAATTTGGGGGTTATGAGTTTTTTTAGTTCTTTATTCTAGATATTAGTGGTTTGTCTGAGGAACAGCTGGCAAAAATATTTTCCCACTCTATGGGTTGTCTCTTCACTCTGTTGATTTCTTTTCATAGCTAAAAGCTTTTCTATAAGATGATATTGCTGTTGTTGATCCCTTGTAATATTTCCCTTGTACCATGAGTTTTGTTCATAAAGTCTTTGCCTACCCCTATGTCTTTAAGAGATCTATATTCTTTCTTACAGCAGATTTAGTGTTCTAGTTTTAATATTTATATCTGTGATCCTTTTTCATTTTAGTTCATGGTGAGAGAACTAAAATGAAGACATAACTTTTGTCTTCAATGCATGGAAAACCAGTTTTTTCTAACACCAATTAATAAAGAGGATATTTTTCTTTTGTTGAGGGTGTTTAGCCTCTTTGTCAAAGATAAGGTGGTTGAGTGTGTTTGGAGTTATTTCTACATCTTCCTATCTGTTCCATTGATCCTCAGGTCTGTTTCTTTCATCAGTGATGCCATTTTTATTTTTATCACAGTTGCTCTGTAGTTTGACTTAAAGTCAGAGTCTGTGATACCTCCTCCCTTACCTAGGTTGTCCAGAATTGTTCTTGGTACTCTAGGTCATTCATGGCTTCATATAAATTTCAGGATTGTTTTCTCTAATTTTGTGAAGTATCATATCGATTTTTTAAATCATGATTGCGTTAAATCTCTATTATAATTTTTATTTTATTTGTTTACTTATTTTTATTATAAATTTTTTTTTGGTGGAATTGGGGATTGAACTCAGACCCTTACACTTGCCAGGGAAGCACTTATTCTGCAGAACTGTCTCCCCAGCCCCTGTATTAAAATTTTTAGAGTATGGCTATTCTATGTTTGTTCTTCCTTCCCAAGAACAAGGGACATATTTTCAATCTTTGATATCTTCTTCAATATCCTTTCTCAGAGTATTGATGTTTTCAATGCAAAGATCTTTTATTTCCTTTGCTAGATGGAGTCCTCAGTATTTCATTTTTGATGTTATTATGGAAGTTGTGGTTTCTCTAATTTCTCTTTATTATTTATATTTGAGCTTGTTATTTGTGTATAGGAATACTACCAATTTTTGAGTGTTAATTTTGTATCCAGCAATACAACTAAGTTTGGTTCTTAAATCTAAGTCTTTTAGTGTAATTTTTTAGGTATTCTGTGTAGAGTATCATGTCATCTGCAAATAATGCAAAATTAACTTCTTCCTTTCCTCTCTTTATTCCTTTTATTTCTTTCTCTTGTCTAATTGCTTTGGCTAATAATTGATATTGATTTCTAATTTCACTGCACACAACATGATAATATGCACAAAATAATTTTAATTATTTTGCATTTATTTACATATGTTCTATGAGCCAGTATAGGATCTATTTTGGAAAACATCCCATGTGCAGCTGACAAGAATGTTTATTCTGATATTGGAGGATACAGCACTCTGCAGATATCTACTAAACTGATTGGTGCACAGCTTGGCTCAGTTCTCATATTTCTTTGTTGAACTTTTGTCTAGTTTTTCTGCCCATTTGTGACAAGGGGGTATTAACGTCTCCCATTACAATTGTGTTAGTGCTCATTTGATCGTTTATGTCTGTTAATATTTGTTTTACATAATTGGGTTCACTCATGTTTGTACATATATTTTTATCCTTATTTGTTTCTCTTGAAATTTTACCTTCTGCAAATGCGCAGGGCTAGGGTTTGATCCCCGGAACTGCTATGCCAGCCCCGCCCCCGGAGCACGCTGAGATGACAGTTGAGACTGGTGGCATGCGCCTGTAATCCCAGCTCTTGGGAGGCTGTAAACAGGCAGATCACTAGGAGT
>NDGN011161722.1:0-11414 GCA_002564285.1 Tympanoctomys barrerae | reverse complement strand
CGCATGCTCAATCCCAGTAATCCCAGTGCTTAGAAGGCTGAGAACAGGAGAATCTACGTACTGAGACCCTGCACACCCTGTACACGCTGCAACAAATTAAAAAAAGAAAAGAAAAGAAAAAAACAGCAACCCATAAGCAAGGTGTGTACTTGGCTCGTGGTTCTGGACGCTGGGACATCAAGAGCGGAGACCAGCACCTGCTGGCTTCTCACGAGGGCCTCCTTGCCACACCAGACATAATAGAGGGCGTCACGGGGCAAGACGTCACTAAGGTCACTGTGGGCGGCCCACTCAGGGACCTCTCCTAATCCTCCTAAAGGCGCTCCATCTTAATCCCACTTGCACATTAATTTGGAAGTCAAGCCTGCCACCTATGGCATCACAGTTAAGCCACAGTAGGTCAGCTGTGGCTTCCAAAAGCATTCCTATCTCACAGGAAGAGGTGAGAGCTTGAGGGTTTCCAGTGCCCCCCTCAGAGCACCAGTAGCCTCCCGGGGAAGCCTCAGTTCTCTTTCTTGGCTTTTTCCTTTGGCTTTGCTGTTACTGCCCCCCCATGCATCTCCCATCAAACTTATCTCCTGGTTCTTCAAGGCCACGCCGGGAGAAAGAAGTCAACAGGACCCCCAAGCCTGCTCAGGCAGTGGTGACCCATATTCCCTCGCAGCTGGGGCTCAAATCTCCCCAACTTCCTATTTCTGGCCCGAGGCGCAGGGATGAGATTCTAAAGCCTGGGACTGGTGTGTGTGCTAGATGGCCCCGTCTGTTTGTAGAATGGAGAACAGCAGAGGGGGCCATCTACTGTGAGCAGAGGGGGCTTGGCCACTCTTGGGAGACAAAAGTTGATGAGAGAGGGGACCTGGCTAGATTTGGAGTTTCTCCCTACAGCGATGGGGCAATTCAGGGCTGAGACCCATAGGCACCATCACGCAACTGCCAGCGCAAGGCTCAGGAGCTGCCCCCCACTTCCTGTGTCCCTAGGGCTGCCCTGGCACTGCCCTCTTGGCCCCCCTCACCACCCCCTCTGCCCTTGCTTGGATCTGCAGGGCTCCTGAGATCTTCCTGACCAGAGGCCTAACTCGGGCCCACTGTGACTACAGGGGCTCCACTGTGGTAAGCTTTTGCCCTCTGGGCAGGTGGATCAGGAGAAGGCCATCTGTCCACTTAGCCCTCTCTCTAAATGTCCCCAGAGCCACAAACATATCCCTGGGCTCTTTCCAAAGCTGAGAGCCCCAAGGTGCCCCATCACTCCCCTACCCACCTCAGGAGCTCGTAAGAGAATGAAGAAACTAGGGAACATTGAAAAGTCACAGAAAGGAGTTCTTGTCACCACTGTCTACAACTTGATATTGATTAGTTTTCCACTTTGTGCAAGGCTTTAGAGAAGACAATTCTGGGCACTGCCAGCAGCGACCGTGAGCACCCGCACAAATACCGACCCAGCAGATTGTCATTCCCACCTTTGAGGTAAAGAAACACTGTCTCACGGAAGTGAAGCGGTACACCCAAGATGACCAGCCAGGGGGAAGCAGGGTAGGATTGAGGCCTCCACCGCCAGTCTTATACCTCTGATTGAGTCAGACTGCTCCGTGTGCCAGCATATTCCACTCAACTGGGAGGGAGGGACTGGCCAGGAGATGCCAGTCAGCAGGGCCAGGTCACAGTGCCTGGTGGAGGGAGGATGGGGAGGCCCACACGGGAGGGACATCTGGAACGGGCCCCAGGGGCTGTGGGCATAGGAGAATGGAGGTGGTGGGCAGAGCAGGAGCGCTCTGGGCCGGGCATGGGGCGGGAGGGGCAGCCGGCTCTCTGCCCGGGAGGAAGCAGACTGGTGTAGTAGGCTGAATAACAAGCTTTGAATACCAGGTACTTGGATGCAGCCCTCCAGGCCAGGAGCACCTGGAACAGGGGCGCCGAAGAGGGGCGAGTCCAGCTGGGTGGACAGGGCCAGGGCAGAGGGCGTATAGGTCTTCTGGCTGGGGGTGGGTGAAAGGCAGTCAGGCCAGAAAGCTGTGCTTAGGGAGGTGCACACAGGTGAGTCTGAAGCTGCTGCATCTCAGGAACAGAAGTACAGTCGGGGAAGCCCCTGAGCAGGGGCAGCAGGGCTGGGTAGGTAGCCAGGGCATTGGATACGTAGAAAACACACCGCATTTAGGACCCCTGGGCTCCCGACCCTGGGCCTGCCCCTACAGAGAGGAAAGAACCCCCACTCCACAATGCTGCCAGCACCAAGGAAGGCTCAGCCTCCACCAGCTTGAGGCTCTGATGTCAGTGCACTGCCGTACAGGCCACCCTGCCATTCAACACCTGACCTCGAGCAAGTACAAGATGAGGTCACTGTCTCAAGAAAAATGAGAGGACATGACCCCAGCTGCCACTGGCCATCCTGTCTTCAAGTAGTCTGCATGTGGAGCTCTGACTCTTAAGGACAGGTGCTTAATCCCGTTGCACCTCCATTGCTCCATCTATAATTGGGATTTCCAGTATCATCTGCTTTGAGCTTGTTGAGAGAATAAAAGGAATCTGGATATGGGAAAGGTTTAGAATGGAGCCTGGGACCCAGAAAGTCACAGTTCGCATCACCGGTAGTACCAGCTCAGTATTACTGCTGAGTCTGATGGACGGGAGATTCTTGAGCTAAGGAAGGCAGGAGATGGGCCAAGGCCGACTTGCAGGACAGCTGACCCGAGACATGCAGAGCCAATGGAGAGCCTAGGAGGCAGAACCATGCAGCCATGCAGGACTTCACTCTCCTCCTGTGGCCTGGCTACTTGGGGTTCCACATTACCAAAGCCAGTCCAATGTCCCGCCCAGGAGCCATGGCAATACTGGTGGAAGGGACATCATGAGGCTCACTATGTCTTAGGACAGGCTTGGCCAGCAGCTAGGCTTGTTCAGGCGATTCTGACTCCCAGCCTTCCTGCTCAGGATCAGGGATCGTGACACATGCTGCAGCAGCATGGCCTCCCCAGGATGGGCCTGGGGTGGTCCTTCCCAGGGGACCAGGGGTATGAGCACAGAAGGGTTAACAGTTAGCCCCACCCCCTCCATGCTGCTCTCATTCTGAATCCCACCAGGACTCCTAGCAATCTTTGGCACCGGTTCCAGAGACTCCATAAATGGGCGATAGAACGGGATCATTCCAGCAGCAAAGGGAAGATTTTCTGGGGCACGTGGAGTCATCAAGGCCATCAGGAGCCCCATGAATACAAATATCAGCCCTTGATTCCTCCCACTGCCCTGGGCTGACATGAATAAGAGCAAGGGGGGCTGTGAGGCCTGGGCCCTTCAGAGGAAGTCTGGCCTCTCAGTGCTGCCTGGCATGGCCCAGGGATGATGCTGCCCCAGCTAACTTCTCAGGGCAGGGCTGCTTTGGTAATTTGGGTATGCCGCCACCAGGTGGCTCCCCTTGAGTCCCTTCCTCCTGGACCACTGAGTGGGCCTTGGATCCTAGCCCAAAAGAGAGGGTGCTGGGTTTTCATGCTTGCTGGGGCCAGCCCCTGGTGGGCACCTCTGCCTGGCTGCCTTCTGATACCATCTCCTGCCCTTTCACCTCTTTCTCTCTGTGGCCCCACTTAGCCCCCTCACCACTGCCTCAGAGGTCCTCCATCTTTCATAAGTCAAACACATGCACTGCCCTTCTCCGGCTCCCCTCTTCCAGCCCCGCTCATCTGAACCTTCTCTGCACAGCCTGGCTTTCCTGCTTTCTTGGCCAGCTCCTTGGGCCTGCTCCCACGTTCCTTTTCCCACCCTGTGACCCCTCCAGCAAGTTGAATCACTATTTACCGAATGAAAGATTTGGGTGAAGGAAAATGTGAATCAGTGAGCCGGCTCATAGGGAGGCACCTATTATGCACCAGGCACAGGGCTGACAACGAGGTGAGTGAGTGCATGTGTCAGTCACGATAGAGGGGACCCAAGGAATGAACAGAGGAATGGAGGGACCTGGGTGGACGGGCTGGTGGCTGGCGAGAGCCTGGATGACAGGTGAGCAGCTCCTGTTATCTGTTGGGAAGCTTGTCACTCGGCTTGGGCCCACCAGAGGCTGTGCCCCCAACAGAGTCTCCAAACTGATAACTCACTGTCCCCTACATCGTGATCTGGCTACTATAAGAGGTGGGGCAGAGAACCGCAGGTGCTAGAGCTCTCCCCTTTTCCTTTGGTGGGGCCAACAGGGGGGGGGGAGGCGGGGAGCCAAGTCAAGGTTGAAGCAGGCCCTACCTAGATGGGAGCCAGTGCTAATCAGAAAGCAAAGCCTGGGGACTCGTCCCAGAAAGCAGCTGTGACTCATGCACTGAATACCTCCTAGCAGCCAGGGATGACCCACAAATCAGTCAGGATCCCTGACCACTCCAGGAAGTGGCCTAGCCTCACTGCAGAAGAGGAAATGAGACACAGGGAGGTGGAATGACTGACCCGGGTCACCCAGCTGCAAGGGCCAAAGTCAAGACTGACCCCGGTCCTCCCTTGGCTCCATGTTGGCTGTTGTGTGCATTCTTAGGGAAAACATGGGAGACACTGGAAACAGCTTCACCGGTACCTGCAGAGGATGGGCCGATGGGAAGGGACCACCAGGCAGCCAAGACAATTCAGCAAGAAGCCTGGCACCAGGGCTTTAGTGACAGGGATACCACTCTGTCTGGGCAGGTGTCTTCCTTTCTGACCCTGAGCTTTCTCCTCTCTCGAAGGTAGAACCCATGCTCCTAGAGTGACCTGCTGACTGCTGAGCAGATTATAGCCAGTGGGAAGAGCCCCTCTGGGCTGAGCCCTCCGTGGAGGCATTGGGGTGCTCTGGGAAGCCCACCCAGCCCAGCCTAGCTCAAGTCCTTAGGTAGCTTGGGAAGCCAGGAAGGAGACTGATGTCCACTGCAAGTGGCCACTGCTTTACCATTCATGTGGCACTGTCCCCTGCACAGTCTACAGGGGACAGTCTACAGTGTAAACACTGCTGTCTCTGTGTCCAGGTAAAAAAGGGACCCTGTCCTCATGGGAGCCAAGTTTTGGGAGCCTCCTGTGAGCAGGTCTCCAGATATTCCCCGGAGCTATAAGGTAAGTGTGACATCCCCATGCTACAGATAAGGCCATTGGGGCCCAGACAGGTTAGATGTCTTGACCAAGGTCAAGCAATTTGTGAGTCTGAACTTGGTTCAAACACAGACTCGCCCATGTGCCATGTGACTTTGAGTGAGTCTTTACACACCCACGCAAGCACTCACACGCACATGCACGCACACACACACTAACACCAGCACCCATGTCCTCCTTTCTGGAATGAGGAAGGTGAAGAACACGACCTTATCCACAAGGCCCCCTTAGCTGCAACACTGTGGGCACCTAGCGCACCAGGCAATGACTCACCAGCAGGATGAGCTGGGGAAGCCCAGAGAGAGACTTGTTCATAGTTGACCCGAGAGCACCTGGTGACCGGCCTGGGGATTCCAGCCCCGGAATCTGAGACTCTGTCCTTGGGTCCCAGGGTGTACAAGGGAGCCCTGGCCCAGCTAATTTACTGCGATGCAAAAATCAGGCTCCAGTGCGGCGGGAAGCAGAGCCGAGTGCCAAGCACGCTCCCATCCTGTTCTGTTCCACATATTTTCAGTATTTATTGTCCCCATATGTGATGCCGAACATTAAAAAACATGTTGCTGAGATTCCTCCAGAAAGGGCTGACATTTCACAATATTCCTCTGATGCCGAGGATTACTGTGCAGGATGATGAAAACGTGGTTTATTCAAAACAGATTGGGGCGGAAGAAAACAATGGCAAGGCCTCGAGAGAAACTCACACAGTCCCTCCAGGGAGAGCTGAGAGGCAGCCACCAGCCCAGGACAGAAGCCGCTGACCCCCGGACAGCCTGTGTCTAGGGCAGGGCCTGGATTGACAGAGGGATTTAGGGAATCCTACAGGCCACTATTCTGGAGACACCTCTAAGTACCGGGCAGAATGTACCAGACTTTAGACCCTCACAGCACCTTGTAACACCCCTATGAGCCTGAGCTTAAGCAACGTGCCAAGTTCAATGAGCTGGTCACTCACAGGAGGAAAATAACAAAGATCTAGCTTTTAACTTGGCCACAAAGAAGAAAGAATTCAGGGAACAGAGGCTACTGACTTTCCGTGTGCCCCCCGGGCAAGCAGCTTTATCTCTCTGGCCCTCCGTTTATTCACCTACAAGGGGAATTTTTCCCTAACTGCCCTAAGTCTGGGGGCAGCAAGAGACAGAAAGTGAGAATGCAGAGAAAAATCTCAGCTCCTTTTCCAGCTAGTCACCAGGCCCAGGAGGCATGACCGCCCAACTAGCAGCTCTCCCCAGTGGAGGGCCTGGGGCAGGTGGCTTGGGTCCTGGGCCTCCCTTCTGTACTCCGTGGATTGAGGACCTCCACTCAGCCACACTAAAAGAGGCCCTGGCGAGCTGTGGCAGACAGCTCTTACCTCAGCTCTGCCACCTGTGACCACGGGCTTTTCCTTGGTCCAAGTCTCTGCCCTCTGGGACAATTGCTCTGTCTGCTATGAAGAGGGCATGGGCACCAGAGGTCACTGTGGAGAGATGGTCAAATTCTGGACCCCTTTTCAGCCCCTACTGCCCTAAGACAGGGAGCCGCGCCAGGCCTGAGAGCCAGTACTGCAGCCTGTGGGGTCCCTCAGGAGTGCCCACAGCCCCGACCAGCCTCAGGCCTAGACAGTGGGTCCTCTACAAGTATGAACTCATGCTCTCTCAGAACACCCAGGCACAGGCCACCAGCTCCCTCAGGACAGCAGAGAACACCCGGTTCATTGGCCAGGTCTGTGTTTTCTGCGGGGTTTTGGTATATCTGTAAAACCTTTAAATGTGCATAAATGCGCACATACACACTCACCAACACACTCAGATCATAGTGTTTAGCTCTAGGACCAGGACAAGTGTAGGGAGAATAGGTTTGGATCGAACAGGAAATCCTGGAGTTCTAGGTCATGCAGGAAAATCCAGTCACAGGCCGGGATTGAAGCGACCACCGAAGGCAGTGCCCTTTCAGCTGGGCGAAAGGTAGTGCTGTGGGCCAAGCACCCTGGAAAGGAAGCAGGGTCCAAAAGCTGCAGAATAGCCCACCGCAGCCTGGCCCCACGTTCCACGCCCCTTGCCTTTGCCACCGCAGGCCCATCCTTCCAGGCATCTTTGACCGTGGCTGGGCCCCCGTGCCAGCATGGGGCCTTCCCTGCCATAGGCCAGAGCCATCTGCACAATCTGCAGAGCTGGGACTCTGCAGCACCCGCCCAGCCAAACTCAGCCTGACGCAATTGTCACCCCAGTGTGTCTGTTTGGGGCCTGGGACCTTTGGCAGTGACTTGAATTTTCATGTTCACGTCCTCCCATGTCACCTCAATGAGCTTCCCATTGCTCCTTCAGAGTCCCATGGTTGCAGTGCCACCCTCCTCTCTCGGCCCACTCGGGCCTGGGCTGAGCGTCCTCCTGCCTGCCCTGGAGGTGACAGGGTGGGGCCAGAGCATGTGCTCCCAGGAGCCCATGGGAACACTGACAGCCAGACAAGGGGAGGATGTGGCAAGGGACACGCAGCAGACAGTGGTGAGGAGGGCAGAGCAGGGCCGGGAGCTGCAGACAGAGGGCATGGCAAGTGCAGCCCCAGCTCTGAGCTTCGTGGGCTCGAGAGCCATGAGGAGACTTGTGCAGCCAGGGTTCTGTGGACCACGTCGGGTTCTGAGGCCGCATGTCAAGTAGGACAGAAGACACCGAAGGACCTCCCTGAGCCACACGGGGCTGGTGTTGTAGGTGTTCTGGGCTGGAGTTCCTGCTCTGTGAGGATTCAGCTCTCCTCCTCCTCAGAACTATCTTACTGGGTGCTATGGCTCCAGCGTGCACCCCTTTTACAGATGAGGAAGCTGAGGCTCCACAAGTTCATGTTCTTTTCCTAAGCTCCTAGGCCTGGATTCTACCCCTAGTCTGTGGGCCCAAGTGCCTATTACCAGACTGAGAGCAGGGGTCAGGGGCTGAGCCGGGAACCTCCACGCAAGCAGGCAAGGGAGAGAGCTGTCTGTCTTGGAAGGGCAGGCTGCCCCTGTCTCCTTCCCCACACAGGACACAAAGCAAGACAGTAAGCCAGGCCTCTGCTTAACCATTTGTACTCGGAGGGCTTGGGATCAAGGGTGCCCTGGGTCTCCCAGTTCTCTGCTGGGCCCCAGTGGGGAAATGGGAGCCCATAGTTCCACTTGCAGATGGGCCTGGGCCTCTTGAATTGCAGCTGAGCCTCAGAGGGACACAGCAGAGCAGAACTGCCTTACTCCACCCCTGGCCACCACAGGCCCTCAGTGTGTCCCTTCAGCCAAGAGGAAATGGATTAAAACATGGCAGGTAGGACATTCAAAATGCTTAACACCTGGCACAGCAATGTACATTAAAATATTCATCCAAAGCTTTAAAATATTTTCCCTTTTACTTGCCAAGTAGATTATACCTATCACCAAAACTGCTTGCCAAGCGCTGCGAGTTATAACACAGATTGCTCACCAAATCAGGCTAAGTTTCCCCTCGCTTCCCTTCCGCAGACAAGGTTGGTGAGATCTTCCCTGGGACTCAGCTACCATCAGATAGGAATGCAGGTGTCTGAGCTGTGACCGGACACAGGGGTCCTTATCAAGTCTTCCTCCGCTGTCCTCCTTATGCCAAACACCCTGAGAGACCAGGAGGCCAGCACTTTCCCAAGGGCAGGCTGGCACTGCTCTGGAGTCGTGCCCAGATGTCCCATGGCCTTGATCCACAGGACCCACCCTGGACCCTCCTGCCAACCCCTATGGAGGCTGTCTGGCCTCCTGCCTGCTTTCTGGGAGAAGCTGTGCACACCCCTCACAGCCCAGCTATTCCCCCATTCTTTCAGTGGCATGGGGGTCCTCCAGGTCTCCAGGTCAGCCACTCAGTGACCACAGGAGGGTCCTACACTGACCAGCATGGAAATGTCTGCCTTTAAACAGCTGGTCTTCCTCTGGAGGGTGAATGTGTCCCCAGCCCAGGCCAGGCACCCTCTTCCTGTCACCCTCTATGTGACTCAATGTGGTGGCTATGTGCAAATCAGGCTGTGGAGAGTGATACATAACCTGCTGCTGGGTTCCTGGGGATCCTGGAAGAAGGGAGGAAGAAGGCTTGGGTGGGATACTGTCCTACTGTCTTGCTGAGATGCCAACCACAGGGAAGGCCAGTCACCAGGCCTCCCACAGCTGCTGTAGTCGCTGGCCACATGAGTGGCTATCGTTGGAACATCCCAGTTCCCCTCTGCCAACTCACTGTCTGGGAGGTCGGGTCAGTCATTTGCTAAGGGGGGATGTCTCCCAGCTCCTGCTGCCACCGATGGGGTGACAGCCCAGGAGGGCAGGATATATCCCCTGGGGGCAGATTAGAAGTCACTGGGGGCAGCGAGATGTATCAGCTGGGCATGTGACAGGCAAAGGGCACCCAGCCCTGCTGTCTGCTGTCTTCAAACGAGCAGGCCTTTCTCTGCTTCGGCCTCCCCAGTCCCTCCCGCAAAACACACATGGCCCACACTGCAGCACAGCTCTGCTTAGGAGTTTTTGACTTTACAAAGGCATCAAGTGACACATATTCTGTAAAAGCCATCTTCAAACTTTGCATTTTAATCTCCTCCTGGGCCGGCAGCACACAATGCTACTTCTCTTCATGCTGAGCAGCGGCCGCGACCACAGTTGCATGCCAGCCTCCCGGTCACAAGGGAAGCCACCGCCACGCCTGTGCGCTTCCTGGCTGAGTGGTGGCACGCTAACTGCATTTTCAAGTGAAACATTTTCAGTGGGTTTATCTGGACACAGCCCCATCGTAGGTGAGGAGCCTCTGTCTGTGACAAGCCCTCCTGTGTGTCCTGCCGCTTGGCCTATGTTCTGAGGTACAGATGTGTAGAGATAAAGTGGCAGATGCCAGAAGGAAACCACAGCCCTGTCCTCATGGCGCTTTCAGGCCAGGGTGGAGATGGAAAATAACAGCCAGTGAATACAAAATGTGCAGCAAGGAGCGACACGAACCACGAGAAAGCAAGTTGAGCAGAGTGCAGGGGAAAGGATGAGGTGGACACGAGGCAGGGCAGCCAAAGCCATCTCGAGACATGAAGCAAAGCCGTGAGCAGCCAGTGCCCAAATGCCACCATGATGGAAGAACAGTCGGAAGCCCTGGGTGTCACAAGTAGAGAGAGCTGCAGGGTGGCAAGGGATGGCAAAGCCTGGTGGAAGGACCTCAGAGAGGTTGTTTATGTGGAGCAGTGATGACACCTGCTATAAGGTCTCGCTGCTCAGGGGGCAGAGGATGAGCAAGAAGAGCTGAGGCTGGGGAAGCGCAGACTCCCACTGGAGCGTCAGCGGTGGTGCCAATGACTGGCCCGGGCCCCGCTGGAAGGCTCCGACGTCCCGTGGCAGCAAGAACACCGCTGGCGCCCAGCGTGCCCGTGAGCCGGAGCACCCCCCAAAGGTTAATCTTGCTCTCCTGCACCACACAGCCAAGCTCTGCGCAGAGTTCACCTCACCCCTGGAGAGGAGTCCACAGAGCACAGACTGCGCAGTGGGGACTCCGGGCCTGGGTCTGCCGGACACCGCGCAGTGCCGTCCAGGAGCTTGCTCCACAGGCACAGCCCCTGACCCTCCCAGGGCTCCACATACCGGCCTGGGCAGCCGGGGCCAGGTTGGACACCAGCTTTGCCAAAATGGATATCAAAGTTATAGGATGCTGGATTAAATTTGAATTGCTAATAAACGATGGATAACTTTTTGTTGGTATATCAACAAAAATCAAACATCACCATTGGAGATGTATACAAATTATCTGAAGGTCAGATTTAAGCGGATGTCCTGTGTATTATCTGGTAACCATAGCACCAGGGCTAAGGCAAATGCAGAAAAAAAGAAAAGACAGCTGCATTACTCTGCCATTTTCCATGCCTCAGGCCAAGTCCTTCTTCCTCGGAGAGCTGGCACCGGCCTCTCCCTACCAAGGCCCCACCCACATAGGCATGCTCTGAACACCCAAGACTTCCTTAGCTAACCCCCTGGCCCCAGCGGGCCAGTTATCCTGGGTTGGATCTTTTGTTTCCTGGATCTCCTCCTTTTTCTTGGTTTATTTTCTCATTTTAGTGTAGCACATATTCCAGTATTTTCCTAAAAATTTACACAGGTTAGGTGTATTTCTTCAGGCCTTGCATGGCTGAGAATGCCACACCCGTGACCCATGGTTTGCATGGGTATTTTTCTAGGTTGGAAATCATTTTTCTTCAGAATTAGGAAGATATTGTTCTTTTGCATTCTGTCTCCCAAAACTGTAGAAAAGATTGAGCCATACACATTCTTTTTTAAAAAATTTTTCTCAAATTTTATTTATGTGCATGTGTGTGTATGTGGCCAGCTCAGCCCACCAGGGGGCGGGGCTGGCTGG
>NDGN011161664.1:0-13598 GCA_002564285.1 Tympanoctomys barrerae | reverse complement strand
CATCTTCCCACCCTTTCTGTACAGTTTCCTGTATGGTTCTGGTCTGCTGCATGAAGCCTGCTTTGGGTCCTAGGATATATGTCAACTGCCATTATAGAACCTAATGAAGAGACAGTGACTTACCAAAGAATTCAAGCAAGTGAGTAGTATCTGAAAATGGGCTTAAGTAGAGGAAAAATCATGTCTCAGTGGTGAAACTGGCAAAATCATTCATATTGTCCTTATGGATGTTAGCCATGTATATCTCTGCTTCTCACCCTCAGAAAAATCAGAAGAAGAGTGGTGTGCCAGTGTGCAGGCCACAGCAGCGTGAGAGCCCAGGTCCAACTTTGGGCCTTGTCTGAAATAGAGTGGGAAGCTTTATGAACTTTCAAAGAAAATTTTTTTAAAATAGAGTTACATTCATCACCAATCTCTGGAAACTGAATGTGTGGAAGTGTGCTTGTGAGATGTAGTGGATACCAGGTTTCAGCACACAAGTTAGAGAAGTATTGAGGCAAAGAGAGGAATGGCGGGAGGCACAGCCCGGTAGGGCTGCAGAGCAGTGGACGGGTTGGAAGGAGCAGGAAAGTAGAATATTCTGGATTTGACTATTTCAGCTGCTGAACATGAAGGTCAATCTAAGCTATTAAATTTCTAAAATCTGGAATAAATTTGAAGCAGTATTTATCCAGAGGTAATTTAAATTGTTGCAGAGCAATACTAACTTGTTTGACAATGTGTCATATGTGTACATAACATAATTAAATATATATGCACAAATATCTGCCCACATGCACATATGTAAAATATGTACAATTATTGAATTACTTATGACCCATTTGAAGCTTGACTAAAGAAGATTCCAATGTAGTGATAAAATAATTTGTGTTTAAAACATATGTAATATCCACTTCCTCATCCTTCTATAAATGTTGGCAATCTGAGCTTTTAGCTTGCTTTTGTAAATAAAGTTTTATTAGAACACATGCACTGTCCCTCTTTAGGTATTATCTGTGATTGCTTATGAACTATTAGAGCACTGTTGCAAAGGAGAAAAGAATTATTGCAAGGGAAAGAATTGTGTTAGATCATTTCTAAGGAATGCAGTTTCTTAAAAAAATGGAGAAGTAGAGAATTTGTATAGGATTTGGTTGCACTTCTAAATGCCAAGTTGTATAAAGAGACTGCTCATCTCCTATGTAAGAATTCTGAAGAGTTTCTTAATGTAGTACATTCAAATGTTAAAATTCTTAAAACAACATTAAATTAAGCTAAAGGAATATAAGAGTCCTCCATGTGGAGATGGAAGTAGGTCATGAGGTCTATGGAGTATACTGCTGTGACTAAATAAGACAGGTTTGTCTTTGCACACCCACCTGGCCAAGAACGAATTTCGTATTTTTTCTATGGATTGAGAGCTTCTAAAGTGTTTCTGAGATTACCTAGTTAGCACAGCGGAGAAGAGTGGCTTTAAATATTTTTCTGTAAAGGTTTCTCATCTTGATTGCTTGTTATCAAAACCCTTTAGCCAATGTCAAATGAACTTGAGAGGATCTCTACAAAATAAAGTTTAACTTTGAATTAACTTTTCACCAAATCATTACCACAAAGCATGAAATTATCTCAGTACTGAGAATCGCCAGCTGAAATTACATCCTTGTCAAAATTTCCCTAATTAGTCATTACTCATGGCAAGTGGAACTTTTTAAAATTTGCACTCCTGGAGCTATTTGCTTTGAGAGAATGGTACTCCCACCCCCGCTTGCTGCTGGAGCCTGCCTCGGCAGGAAGGCTCTCATTGTATGTGAAAAGTTCCTCATGGGGTGTACTAAGCACATGTCTGGCAACAGCAGCAGAGATAGATACATTTCTCATTGCCTGCAAGTGTTATGACAGCGTTATTAAAAAACTCTGACATAGCTACCTTCCAGACTATGTTCCATGTATCAATGGCACCATTAGTAACTAAGTGATAGCTGTCCTAACAGAGAACAGGGGCACGGGGTGGAGACCTGACCTCAGATAAATATACCAAACTAAATATTATGTGTATGATTTGTTGAGGCATGAGATAAGCCAAAATCAAAATGTGAACGTTAACATTTTCAGTGCAAAATGTAAAGAATTAGTCACACTACTAATAGTTTAAGAGGGAAGAAAGCACACTGGATTTTTTTTATGACTTGAAGAAAATCTAGACTCAGAATTTGCCTACAAATCCCTGCATCTCCAAGCCCCTCCCTCCAGCCTGACATAAAATTACTCTGTTTCTGGGTACAATAAGCTAGCTTCTGTCCTGTAATCTTTGCACTAAAGGTTCTTTCTCATAGTGTCTAGACAGACACTATGACTTTTGCCAAAACAAGTTCTTTCTCAAAATTCATATCTCTACTTCAATACAACTTCCTCAGTAAGCCCTCTGTCCAGCTATGGATAAGCACATCATTATTGTGCTACCGCACCTTTTTTTTTTCTTCTCTATTTCAGTGCACCTGTATTTAACACGTAGGATAATTTGGTTATACACTGATATATTTTTCGTCTTTCTTCCCAACATCAGAGAAAATGTCTCTGTTTCATAACTGCATTCTCAGAGCTTAACACAACACATAGTTCATGAAAGAAACAAATACATTTAAATATATATTCTAAAAATCCAGTAGATAAAATCAAGTGATAATTCAGAATAATTTACCAGAAACAATTATAAATATATTGAAGACCCTGATAGTAAAGACTGAGTCTGTCTTCAGAATACAGAGCTATATATACTTTTAAGTTAGGAAGCTAAACTCTGTGCTTCAGATTCAATCCTTTCTTTTCTTCAACTTGTAAATATAATTTTGTTGTCATCCTGTATGTTCCTGTTCATGGAGTCTCCCATGAATATTCTACCAAGATTTGACCATATTCTTGTATACATCTTTAATGTAATAGTTCTCTATTATCATTATTTATTTTACTTAGATGTGAGATTCTGAGCTTCTATAGAATAAAGATAAATTTATTTTTCACATTTCATGTAGTGTTTGTTGTAAAATTAGTTCTCGTACGTCATGGCCTATTTGTGATCCTTGGTATTCTATCAAATTTGTAAGAGCTGATGGGATAACTATATCTTTGCAAGGAATGAAAAATGCTACATTACTAGCTGACTATGTAGAGAAATTGAGCAGAAGTTTTCTACATTCCTTGCTTTTTCAGTAAAAATAATTTTGCCTTCTCACCAATATGTGCTGATATTGCCAAGATCTTTAGATGATATAGGGTGCTTTATCCTTGTGTACTTCTAGTATTTTGAAATCTGACTTTTTATCCCTGTATTTAAGAGTTTTAAGTTTTCTTTGTATCAATAGGTATCTTTGACTTGGTCTATTTTTATGCTTCAGTGATGGATAAAAGCAACCTAATTTTCAATGGGTCAGAGTTGTTTAACCTAATGAAGATAGGTATCTTATATATGGTAGAGATTTGAAACAAGACAGATCTTTGACTAGTTCAAAGGATCTGTGATTTTTACCATATTGTTTAACTGGAGCAAAAAAAGCTTAATTGCTGATAGGTCATGGTGCTTATATATATATTTGTATGAATCCTGAGCCAAAGGAACTCAATTAGATATGGGTTAAATCTTAAATATCGTAAAGAACACACGAGAAAATATATATCAATTCTTCATATCTGATTAACATTGAAAATTCCACTGAACTGTTTAATTTCAACATTTTTATTATTCTAAATTGCCACCAGAAGAGTCTCATGTTTCTGTTTAAGAGAAGTCTTTCCAATTAGCTATCCTATTCAGTAATGCAATGAGGAATACAATTTTTAAGTATAATGCCTTTCGCCTCCCCCAAAGTGAGAAGACATGATCATTTAAGAATTGAAACTAATTTTATTTCTTTTTGGGTTTTATGGACTGCATTTACTACACTCAGCCTCAGGGTAATTACTGTCATGCAAACCCTAAAAACAATTTCAGCACGACTCTTAGGAACAAATTCTATCTACTGTCATTGTGGAAATAGAACAGTATTTTTTTTCTCCTTTAAATTGCTCCCAGGGAGAAAACATGTTTCTATGGTGAGTTTTGTGACATAATTTGCAAAATGTAGGCATTTTGGACTGAGGAAACAATTATATCTTGTCTTCAATTATTTTAAAATCATCTCTGTGAAACTATTCTCAGATCTGTGGTGATTAGAATGGTGGAGTAGCTTCCTTTTTTATCTAAAGATGTTAAGTCATTAAACCTCTCTTCCTCCTACATAAACACACAGTTCTTGTTCTTAGAGATGAACAATAATCAACTAAATTCAAACACGCACATGCACACAGTTATCTAATATCTTTGGTCAAAATGCACCAGACCTTGACAGTGTATGCAAAGTGGAATAAAGGAAAGGTGAATCTAGCAGCCTAGAGGAATATGAGATTGGAAAACAGGAAAGCTGTAAGAGATGCAATCAAAGCCTTTGGTGATTATTTAAATTTTAACATCTTACCAGAGCAGAAAACTCTTTGCCATTAATATCCCTTCCAATATTTCCCTTTGCTTGAAACTGACTGAAGCCATCACTCGCGGGACTTTGTGCAGCAGTTCTGGAGCCCCGTTTCATGAGTGTCTTTAGTTGGGCTGCTGTGGATGCTTCAGTAGCCGGAGTTGACTCAAGGCATTTAGCTCTCATGGTTATTTTGGCTTTGGGGAAGAGTGATAATTCATGTAGGGCCAGATCTGGAGAATAAGGTGCTTGAGAACATATTGCAGCATTTACACAACACTGCACGTCCTTTGGGTGGCCCTCAACAGCTACACTCAATATTTTTTATCATACCTCATAAAGATAATCATACCAAATGATGCCAGAACAGCTTCCGAAGTGTGAGAGTGACAAGTTGGGTAAGGGTGTTTGAAGCTAGCAGGAATATTTTGCGGAGTTTTAATGTCAATGTATCCTTCGATTGAAAACATTAAATATTTATATTTTGGTCTGAATGAAGTTCTGAAGTGAGATTTGAAGTAATTAGTGCTTCAGTAGAAGACCATATATACATCTGTGATAAACAGAACACAATGCTATCTATTTCAACTCTTGAAACTTGTTACATAAAGCATTTAAAAAAATGAATCAAATTTCTTTCCTTTGACAAAAGTCTTATAAGAAAAGTAGAAACAGATCTTGTAAACAAAGCTCAGAAATGGTAACCAGCGTGGTCCAAATACCTCCATGCACAGCAGGCCATCAAGAGCTTCTCATCTGAGGGCCAGCAAATAGTTCTGCAGATTAAAACACCTGCTTAGGCAGATGCAGGGGCTGGGAGTTCGATCCCCAGGCCTGCAAAGCCTGCCCCGACCCTGGGCTGTACTGAGATAGCAATTGAGACTGGGCATGGTGGCGCACTCCTAAAATCTCAGCACTTGGAAGGCTGTAAAGAGGAGGATCATTATGAGTTCAATATACACAGTGAGATCCTGTACACCCTGTATACCCTGTACATCCTGTCCTAAATACAAAGAAAAAAAAAAAAAAAGAGCTTGTCATCTGGCCACAGAAGTAGCCCAGAGAGTCCTGTGTTTGTCTAGATCCCCGGTTGCAGATTTTTTTGGAGATCCTAATGACCCTCCTTCCCTAAATAGGGTGGGGAGAATCCATTGTGGAATTTCAAATAATTTCCTGGAAGACTTGAGGGTGAAGGTAGTTTTCTTCTCAAATGTTAGCAGTTCATTACTCATCAGACTGTATATAAACAAGGGGGAAAGGCATAAAAGGTGGCCATTCAATTCAAATGGCCGTCATTCAAAAGATGTGGATTATTTCATAATCCATGGTGAGTATGTGTCAAACTTTCTTCTCATCTGTAATTGATAGGGATTTTAAAATTTTCAAATTAGCTCTTTAGTCAGAAAATTAAGGAATGTTACCAAAATTTTAAACATATTTCAAAACTCATTTAAGGTTCATTGCCTTAATAAAACGATTTCCTCTAAACTTTTTTTTCCTAAAATTTAATTTTTTTAATGGGACTCCTCAGTAAAAAGAGGAAATCCAGGTTTTATACTATTTAAGGAAAGTACTGGTTAAAAATGCAAACACTTTGTTCTTGTATACTTTTATAACTTCCGACACAAAAATTCCCAGAACCCACAAGTTAAAGGAGGAAGGGTTTCTTTTGCCTCCTAGCTTGTAGAGTTTTTGGTCCACCATCAGCTGACTTCACTGCAGGGTGGCCCAGCAGAGGGGCACCCCAGAGGAGAAGCAGTCTGTGGCATAATGGGCAGGAAGCATCGTGCAGCAAGAAGCACCTGCCTGCTTTCTGTCCCTTTATACTCCATCACACTGGGGCTGGAGAGATAGCTCAGCAGTCTAAAGTGCCTGCTTAGGTAAGCTTAGGCAGATGCAGGGGACTGAGGTTTGTTCCCAGGCACCACATACTGCGCCAGCCCCATGCTCAGGGTGGGCTGAGCTCACCAATAAAAACAAAAACAAAAACAATACACTCCATCAGGATAGAAGCTTGTTGGTCGCTGCTCCTCACACTCAGGGTAGGACTCCCCTACCCACACAAAACTATGGTAATCCAGTTAAGTCATCACATACCCTTAATCCCAGTACCACGCACTCTGGGTCCAGTCACCTCTGAGATATCCCATCCAGGAGCAGATGCGGCTTCGGGGGCACATCTAGAAACAAGTCGTAACCCCTCAACATCTCTGGTCCCACCAAAGAATGAAGGCTCATCGGTGATTGATGTGGCTCCTGACAGCTTTTCAGCAGTGCCCCAGCATTCCTGCATGGGAGAAGACATTTTCACCTGCTTTTGTGAGTATTTATGAAAATAATATCATTTTATTAGTATGAGATCTTATTTTCTATACTATGCCACACATAGTATACTAGATGCATTTATTTACTTTGTTTGTTTGTTTGCTTGTTTGGTGGAACTGAGGACTGAACTCAGGCCCTTGAGCTTGCCAGGCAAGTGCTTATTCCACTGAGCTGAGATGCATGTTTTTAAAACTCATCTACCAATGGGCATGTGTTCCCAACATTGAGGTAGTATGAGCTGTACTGCTATGAATAGGGGTAATGCATGGATCACTGCGTTGCGATGACTTTAACGCTTCTGGACGAGTACCTAGAAGAATAGCTGGATCCAGTGGGGCTTCCAGATTCAGTGTCTTGAGCCGTCTCCGTGTTGTTTGCACAGCCCTTGTGTGGCTGAGCAATTGTATGCCCGTGAACACCACCTTCTCCCTACCCGTCTTCCCAACAGCATGTATGATCAGTTGAGAAGTAGGAAGAACTTTTTCAAATAGCAAAGGAAACACAAGATCAGGAAAAGGCAGGAAAGGAAAGAAATGGATTTCAAGAGAAAAAGAATTGAAGGAAAAAATAGAAATAGAACTTTTGTACATAAGAAAAGGAAGAACAGTTGGAGGGAAGAGGAAGGGGAAAAAAGAATTAGATTGCTATGTGCCAGCACAATTCCTCCATGGCAAATGCGGTCATTATGTACTGCAAACAAGTCCTAATAAAAATAAGTACATTCTAAAAGCTTTTTACAAAAGCAGAAAACAAAACAGCCCATTTTCTAAATTAACTAAACCCTTCTGAGCTAACCCAATAGCCTTGTCTCCTTAAGATTGGGTAGGATGTTATCCAGTTTATTAAACTATCTGCTCATGTCTCTTTCTATGTATTATCCTTCTCAAATAGGACATTCCAATCAAATGCTTTATTACATGATCAATTTTTCCAATTATGTCCTGTTACAAGGAACACAAATACTTACTGAACCTATGAAAGTAACTTTATTGCCATCAAAATTCTGACACTCAAAAATAATTTTTAACTTCTGGAGGAATCAGTCAGAGAGAAAAATGATTTATATTATTTATAAAAAGCATTATCCACCAAGAGTGTAAAGTGTACAGTTTAAGTGAAAGAGATTATTTATATACAGAAAATAGAACACAAAAGAACCAAAATCTCATCCACCTCAAAGAAAGCCATCATGGTTTTGAACTATTTTAATTTCATATAAATAATTACTTAATTGATTTTGGTTTATCACTTTCAAAAACCTGTTTTCACACAAAGGTAAAACCCTGGTTTTAATCCCATAGTGTGAGCTCAAATTTACTTAAACAATCTCATTGGGAGTCTGTACTGCAGGAAGACTGAAAATTAGCAATATTGTTAGTCTAATTTGGCACAGATTTGCCCAATTACCTGACCTTGAAAGATATTTAGGTGAGAGTTTTACAAAGGATTTAATTTGCACAAGCTGTTATCCCAAATCCAATCAGAATAGAGCCCTTTACAAGATTTAAGGAATTTGATTTTGTGGTGCCATTCAGAGGCAGAACAATGAGATATGCACTCAGTATTTGTAGACGTATAGCTACACATGCACACATGCGCATGCAGAGAGCTCTTGCTTGACATTCGTTTTAAAAATTTAGCAGTTAGGTAACAGCATAACGTAAGATTCAGCACTTTATATAAAAAGGAACACTTCTTTGCCCCTCATCCTGTTGTTATATGAATTGTGTTTTTGACAAAGAAGACAAGTTAGGTTGACCTCAATATTAAAGCTGAATTTTCTTAATATTCATGAGGGAGGCAAGATTTTTGTCCCACTGTGAAATGCTTTAGGGAATCCCTGCCTCCTTTGGGAGCCCCCAGTGAAAAACTGGCCTGAGTTTATCTGAGAGTAGGTAGTTTGGAATCTATTCTGAGAAGGTCAAGTTCTTGCAGAGAAAAAGCACAGCATTTGGTGAGGTAGAAAGTTGAAGAAGCACTGATTGAAGAATTTGAAAGAATTTAAGAGAGAGAAGACAGTAAAATGGTAACACAAAGAAGTAGGAATGATCCCAGAGGGAGTTGATTTAGAAATGCCAGCTTGGTGAAGACATTCAATTCGATTTATCTCTAATGCAATCATGTTTGCAAGACAGGAAGTGGTTGGGGTCATACTGTGGAACCTGTGGTCAGCAGAATTTTGTGATTGGAGGTTTGCAGTCGACTGATATCCTCTGCTGTTATGAGTCATCATATCCCACGGAAGTGCCTGAAATTCTAACCTTGCCTCTCTGTGCTTTTACAATAGAAATCTTAGACCTTCTCCCAGGCTACAACAGCACTTCTGAAGAACACTTTAATCTGAGTAATTACAACCTATCTTTACTATAATCTTTGATATGCAAGATTAATATACCCAATTTGAGCTAGCCTAAATAAAATGTGATAACTTTTGACTTATGTATTCAAGATATTCTAAATATCGCTACCTTCTTCCTTTATTTACTGTATCTGCTTTCCATGTCTTAATTTAAAGTTAGATTCTGTCCATCGAGCAACTAAGGTTGTGACAGGTAGCTCCAATTTAAACTATATACATCATAGCATAAGAAATAACCATAGAAAAGAAGCCTGTGCTCATTAATTTTTGCAAGTATTTCCTTGTTTCTTCACATTTATTTTGCTCTTAGCACATGTTTGTGGTGGGTAATGAATCTATTCCTCACGAGGAGTCAGCATGTGTGCCTGACATATCTGATTTCTTTGCTTATCCCTGCCTCACCCTTCTCTTCTTTTCTTCATCTCCTGATCCCCTTCCATTTTGCAAAAGATCTCTTACTATATCCCACCATCTATCCTTTACTTTGCTTATATTTTGGGCTTATGCCTTGCTGGATTTTAGGTTTCTGGAACTTACAAATAAAGACCTGTAGTTAACTTTTACATGCCTATTCCTCTAGCTGAGAAAGAAAGCAGAAGTTCACAGCAAAAATCTTTGGGGAAACTTGGATTACTGTCTTAATCCTTAGTTTTCTTATTTGTATGTGCAGACAATAATTATCAAGGCTTCACAGAAATGTGAATATGAAATGAATTAATATATATAAACAGGTTAGCACAATATCTCAAATATGGAAAGCAGTAACCTTTACCTATCATCATTAATAACTTAATTTTGACCTATGAGGATGTCAATTGTAATATTTTCAATTTGCCTGGAGAAAGAGATGTCTGTCACATTAGTAAAGCACAATTGCAACTTTTGTATGTGGACACTTGGCACACAGGCTAGGAAACGGAGGGAAGACCCACCCCTGCTGTGGGCAGCACCAGGCAATTCATGAGTAGCATGGACTAAGTTAAAATGGAGGAAAGAATTTGTGTCTGTTTTGGAAAGCTCTAGTCTTCTTTAGCTGGTGCATCCTTGGCCATTCTTGTTCTTGGACACTGGTCACCAGGTCTCTAGTTTCTTCAGCACACATTCCAATTCATACCGACAACTCTCCATGAGTTTTCAGGTCTTCAGCCTTGGATGGATGGCTTCCGCCTTCATCCCTCTTTTTCTGCAGCTTGCATCTTGGGCTGAGTAATTGCTAGATCTTCTGGCCTTCAGGATGCAGATGGCCACTGTGGACTACTGGCCTCCTGTCCTGTGATCCTAATAAACCTCTTTGCATAATTGTACATGTATTTTCTTTTAATTCTCTTCCTGTAAAGAACCCTAATGAAAACAATCCAAAAGAAACACATTAGTGTTTCGCCCATATTACTCAGATGAGTGTAAAGTAGAAAATTGTTATCAATCCACAAAGAGGTAAATTCTGAAATTCAGAATATGCATTTATGTAATTATACAAAAATTTGTTAAGGCAAATTTATACCAGCTGGATCTAACAATAAGAAATACTTTCATTTTAAATACATTACATTTTTCATTTCTTTTGTCTAGGTTTTCAAACTTACTGTCTTTTACAAAGATATACGTATATCCGTAGTAGATTTAAGGCACATTTTAAAGGGAATAACTCTAGTATAAATGGTTTGAGAAATGCCTGTCTAGTCTAGACAACAGACAGAACAAAGAACTCTTTGCCAAGTATATGAGGTCTTAGGCTTAAAAATTAAAAAAAAGGGGGGAAATCAACCTTTTTTGGATACTGTAGTTTTTTGTTCTCTTTGCAATGTTTACCTTCATTCAGGATATCTGTCTATATCAAGAGTAATATGGAAAGAAAATTATTTTATTTTATTGAAAAGTTTAAGACTTTGTTGTACAGATGTGCATACAATCATAATGAGGCTAACAGTCATCCCAGTCTGTTTGCTGAAGTGTTACAGAGTGTCTTGTTCTGTTGACCAGGCTCTTTCTGTAAAGTATTTTGCAATCTTGAACTCACTGAAATTCATTTATGGCAAAGAAATTACAGCTTTCCATATCTTACACAAATAAATGAACACAACAACTGAGAGGTGACTTAAGCTTTCCCTGTAAGAATAGTGTCAGTCCACTGTTATTTCTTTTCTGCAGTGTTACTGTCAGTTTTCTTTCCTTCTCTCTTAATCAACTGGTAGTTATGACACTAGGTATGCAGGCTCCTAATAACTAGTTCATGTATATAAGTAATCAGAACTGCATATTGATTAAATTTCAATTGTAACAAAATGAGACTCTAAGAAATCTAAGAGAAGAGCACTTTGAATCAAGCCAATTAAGGGTTTTATTGAACTTATGATATTTATAATATCTTAAATCCCTCTTTTATTCTTAGTGATTGATGTTATCTATAATTTTAAAAAGAAATAAATTGTTTCTTCAATATGCAATAAAGTTCAATTTTATTTGTACTAAATTATTGTCTTTCAAGAGAGGTTTTATTTTTCTTCCAAATGTGAGCTTGTGGTTTTTCCCATATGGGAAAATGTTTTCAGAGTTTATTTTCCTAACAGATATTTTCTGAGACAAGTTTGAAAACCTGTTTAGATTTTAGATTCATAATTATCTGTTGATGCTTCTTAGTTATCTTTTCAAAACATAGGGGTTTCTTGTAGAAAAAAATGGAAGAGTGATATATTTAGCACAGGGGTTCAAAGTCCTTGATAGGCTTAGTGTGGTCTCCGTTAAGACAGGTGGTATGTGTGAATGTTCTTTTATCCCATATGGGAATAATTCTAGTTCTTTGCATTTCACAGTGATATATGTGCAGATTGCATGATATAACAATTACAAAATCAGTCGGAAAAGGCACTAGTGTATTCAAAATGCAAAATATTAATACTTTTGTTTTAAAGATACTGGGAGATACTTTTTTCCCAAAAATGTATAAATTAATGAGGAATAAGCAATATTGATTTTGATGACTTTTTGATGTATAAAAAATACTTTAGAAAGGAGACGCTACTCCAAAGTTGGGTGTTTGCTTTTTTTACCGTTTTATTATGCTGGAATTTCCATCCTTCTCATTAACCCTTGTGCCTTCGGCAGTATTAAAACCCAAAATCACAGCCTTGACCATGACTTAATCTCAAACTCTAGAAGTCCCACCCCATGACTGCATGAGAATTTGGGGGAACAATGAGGCACAACCATAACACCAAGTATGGTCAAACAATGTGGCATTCAGTAGCCAAAGCATATAGAACTCCAAGTAACATAAGCTAAAATAAATCTACACCCAGACATGTAGTAATCAAGATACCAGAAATTCAGCAAAAAGCAACATGACAAAAGCTGCTAAATAGAAGAAACAAATGACACTTAAAGAAAAGCCATTCTGAATCACAGAAGACTTCTCATAACAAACCATCAAATCAAAAAGAGCACACAGTGGTGTATTTCAAGTCTCCCCCCAAAAACAACTTCCAACACACATTGATATACCCTGCAAAACTCTCTTTCAAATTTAATAGAGAAGTAAAATACTTCCATGAAAAGGAGCAACTAGAAAAACTCAGAGTGACCAAACCAACACTACAAAGAGTACTAAAAGATATTCTTCCAAGGGATTAAAATGACAACAATCTCACAACAACTACAGAAAGAAACCACCAAACAGGGCAAACAATTAAACACAGGAAAAGTAGGAAACCAACATGACAAACATAAACCAATACATATCAGTTATAACCACAAATGTAAATGGACTTAATTCGCCAATTAAATGAAATATATTGGCAGAGTGTATCAAGAAACAAAATCCAGGAATATGTGTATACAAGAAACATATTTAACTCAAAAAGAATTTCAGAGGCTGGAAGTCAAAGGATGAAAATATATTAGTACACATGCCAGCAGCTCAGAAAAAAAAAAAGTAGAAGTAGCTATTTTGTTCACAGACAATGTGAGTTTCAAACCAAGAATGATCAAATGTGACTAAAGAAGATAACTACACACGGGTTAGGGGAACACTTGAAGAGGAAGAGATACCAGTCATAAATATGTGTGCTCCAAATATGGGAGCACCAAACTATATAAGACAAATTAAGGGATATGAAAAAAAATCTAATGACCCATAGCAGGTCTTAACAGGGGACCTCAGCACTCCATTATCTTAAAGGGATACGTCAGCTAGACAAAAATCAACAAAGACATAGCAGAACTGAGCCAAACCTTTGAACAAATGGAACTATTGGACATATACAGTGTTCCACCTAACATCTGAATACATATTATTTTCCACTACATATGGGACTTTCTCCAAAGTAGGCCACATATTAGCCCATCGATCATACAGAATTATCCCATGCACATTGTCTTAGTCACTTTTTAGTCATTGCTGGGACAAATACCTGACACTCAAAATGAAGGAAGGA
>NDGN011161611.1:0-11525 GCA_002564285.1 Tympanoctomys barrerae | reverse complement strand
CGTGATCCTTTCAGTTCTCGCTGTTCCGCTCTGGCTGACTGGGCCACCCTCCACACAGCAGCGTTATGTGCTGCTGGCACGATGCTGTTGCAGGCCTGCCTCAAGGTTCCTCAGCGTCTTCTAGGAGAAAAGGGGGAACATGAGCAGCCAGTAGGCGGACGATTGCTTCTTCTGTTCTCATTTTACCTCTTTTTGTTCCCCTGATCTTTTTCAGAAATTGAAAAATTTCAAAGTTCTGATGGAAAAAAGGAAGACGAAGAAAAGAAATATCTTGATGTCATCAGCAACAAAAACATAAAGCTCTCAGAAAGAGTACTGATTCCGGTCAAACAATACCCAAAGGTACTGCAACATACTCACTGAATTAAGACAAATGAGAAAAATAAGACATTTTATTCATGTCTCTCATAAAACATTTAACCCTTCATCATGTTCATATGTGAAAACACATAATACAGATAGAGAGGAAGAAAAACTGCAAATTCAGAGATGAGGATAATTATCAATGAGGACTATAGCATTTTTGTTCTATGAATATGAGAAACATAATTAGATACCTCAGTGATTTGTTTAGCATATGACTGGCTGACCAGTTTGTACAAATATGCACACCCACTTGATTATGTCCTGATTCCTGTTAAAATGTATATTTTATTATCAAAGGAGGTAAAATTAAAGGTTCTAAATATATAACATTAGCTAATCAGAATATCCAGAAAAGCATATATCTTGTATTAGACTCTAGGAATTAGAATCTCTTGGCTTCTGTTTTCCAGATTCATTTATAAAGATAATTAATATCTTGGTTTTAGTGTAATGGCTTCTCTCCTTAACACTACTTTTGCATCAGATTATAGATTAAAGTATAGCACTCAGTGACATGGTTTCATAAATTATAATAATAAATTTCATTGGCTAGAAAGAATTTCCTTTATTTTCAAAAAATTGTAAGAAGCTAAAGTAAAAATTCAGTAATTCAAGTTGATAGCCTACTTTATGAATTGAAGCAAGGACTGTATAATTATCTGAATAATAAAGATTATAGAAATAAATGCTATAGTTTAACCAATTGTCTTTAACGTAATGTTTTAGTAAATATAATTAAGTAGAATATTTTTTCCATTATTTCAAAAAGGGAAAAGAATATTACAACCTAATAAAACATAACATTCAAGTTTCAGATCTGATAATTCGGGGTGACATGCAAAATTTTTGTTGATCTAGATATGTAAGAAAGATACATTCAGTAGTTGCATATATTTTCTAATAATTTTATTTGGTTTACTTTATAAATGGTTATTTTTTATATAATTTGGAATTCATATAAATGTATGTGAAATTTTTTTTAATGATATATGATAGAAACTTCGTGGAATATCAAAAATGTTTGGCAAGGATCTTGGCTTGTTAATTATAGTCTAGAATGGAAAGACTGATTTCATTCATATATTTATGACCAATATAACTTGATGCTGTTTCTCAGAGCGGCGTATGTCTACACTCTGGATGTGGCAGGCCGCTGGGAGACTCAACATCTGCTTCTACGTGAAGTGCACCTCTAAGGCCTCCGGTCAAATGAAATTGGCGAAGGAACACGCTCTTGCAGTCCCCATGGCCTTGCGGGTTCCAGTCTGAGTGCTTTTGTCCTGAGCACTGGAGGAGTCTGTATTTTATTCAGATGATAACTGCTGAAACAAGACTCTTACACAAACTTCTGTGTGGAGTCTAGTTTCAGAACTGGTAGGAATATTTTCAAACAGCAAAACCACCTGCTTTTGTTACAGTGAGGTAGACATCCCTGGGCTGTTATTATTGTGTTTAGAATTATACAGTGCTTAATCTTGAAAATCACAGAATAAATCAAACTCTTCCAGATGAGATAACTAGGAGGTTATGCGTTAGTCAGAATCATGTCTGGGTTACAGGTGGAGCTAGCTAGTTCAGTTGTGATTCCAGAGGCATGTTAGTGAACTCATATGTGTTTGACTTTACTGATCATACTTGCATATTCCGCCTACTTTTTCATTTAAAATGTGGAAGAATATGAAAATTAATAGCTCTTAATTGGTAAAAGTTTTATGAAGTAATCTTACATAACAGTTCATCCTTCAGAAAATGTACCTTTTCTTCATTTGGTAAGTAGCCTACCAAATTCTTTTGTGGTTTAAAGGAATGTCCACTTTAGCTGATTATCACTCATAAAAGAAATCAAGAGCTCTTTTACAGAAAAAGGTGAAATACTGAGAAACACACCAGAATCACATACTTGTGATTTGACATATTTTTGTTTTTATACAATGATAAATTTGGAACTTTTGAAACAATCTCTTATAATCTTCCGTTGTTGTTGTTTGTTTTTTGAGACAGGGTCTTGTTAGTCCAGGCTGGCCTTGAACTCATGAGGAACCTCTTGCCTCAGTCTCCCAAGTGCTGGAATTATGGAGTGTGCCACCAGGCCTGGCTTTATAAAATCTTTTGAAAACAATCCATCACTTAATTTTTCGATCATTTATTTATTTGGTAAATGGTCTCTATGCAGCTCAGACTCATGGTGATCCTCTTGTCTCAGACTCCCCAGTGCTGGGATTACAGGTGGGTGCCACTCACTAAACCTGGTGTCGGTGGCTGGCACTGCATGCCCGGGGTTCCAGGACCGGCATGGCATTTGTCATGAGGGATCAAACCTGGGTCCGTGTGCTTGCCAGGCAGGCACTTAAACTGCTGAGCTATCTCCCCAGACCCATAACTTATTTTAAAGTAATAAATGTTTATTTTTCGCTTCTCAGAAAAATATGAAGGAGTTAGAGTTAAGATGGTATGGGATACACATACAGAGATATAAGATGTGTGATATGGTATAATACTAAAAATCCATACCAAGAGCACAGAATTCATGAGTTTCTAGTTTAACTTTTGGCAAGAAGAGTGAATCGTTCTTCATGGAGACCCACTGGACAAAGACCTGCTTTCTACAACTTTGAGCTGTCTCTCCCTTAAACTACTACTTAATGGGTTGGCTGTGAAGTTCTTTCAAGCAAAGGGCTGTAATAACTGTGTGACTTCCAAAGGAGGTGCTCTTGTCATGGCTTTACCTCTTAATCTTTTTAGATAGATTTTCCTTCATGTCTGGTCTGGTCAGATTTTTTTTAATTTTTGGTACTGAGAGTTGAACTTAAGATGTGCTTGCCAGGTAGGCGCTGTTGCGCTGAGCTATACCCTGGCTTTGGATAGATTTTCTTTCCACAAGTGTCCAACTTCAGATTCTTTTGCTGACTTAGATGCTAACTCCAAGAAGTTGCAAAAATTTAAAGATTTTAAATTATAGAAATTATAAGAATCTTGTTCCAGAAGAATAGACTTGAGATATTTCCAGGTAAATGGATGTACCTTGAGACCACACTCTAAAGAGATGCAAATTGGACACATATAGGTCAATGCATGTTTCTCTGTTTGGCCTAAATAAAGGCCAAAATGTGTAACAGATATTGTGAACTAGGAAGAAAATGTTCAAATGGGAGGGGAGCTGGGCAGAGGAGAGAGGGAAAGGAAGGGAGGGAAAGAAAAGAAAAGAAAAAGAAAAATCAGAAGCAAAGCTTTTATAACTAAGAAAGGAAAAAAAGTGGTTGGAGGGCAGGAAGGGGAATGGAAACAAAAGAAGAATCAGGGTACATCATACACAGGTATAAGTTTTATGTGATGAACAGGATGTATATTAAAATGTATCAATAAACATTTAATTTAAAGAAGAATGTGTTCCAGTACTTAAGGAATCATTTAGTTACCTCTAGTATTTTATTTTTTAAAAAAAAATCTTTTATTTTCTACAGGGTCTTGCTACACAACTTAGACTTGTAGTGATCCTCGTGAGAGGCCTCACCAGTGCTGGGATTATAGGCGTGTGCCACCATGCCAGCCACCATGGCTGGCTCAGTGTGCCCGGCATTCCAAGGCCTGCGTAGCGTGCAGTACTGGAGACTGAACCCGGGTCCTTGCGCCTGCAAGGCAGGTGCTCAGACCACCAACCTATTGGCCCTGTCTCTAGTATTTTATACTTAATGGTTTAACTTGTTCAATATGCCTTACTACTAAATTATTCCAATGGGCAATTTTAATACATTTTAGTGACAAGAATAAGAGAGATATATTTGGGATTTTTGTGCATTTCAGCTGCTTTTGCCACAAAAAAAGGATGTGAAATGACATGTTAGTGTGGCCTACTGCACTTTTTATTATCCGTGTATTTCCAAAAACATCATGTTATATATCTTAAATATGCACAATACAGTTTAAAAAATGTAACAGACCCTTAGAGGTTGCAAATCTGCTTGCATTTGCAAGTCTTTCAGACTGAGAACCTCCTCGAAGAAAGCAGTGGGTGTGAGAGTGTCTCTCAGTATCCACAGAGATTCCGGTCCTGCGGTCTGTGGCCTGTTCTTAGCTTTAGCTCTTTACATCTCAATCCATGTATGCTGTATGTCATGGCCCAGTACACATTTTCAAATTTGAACATCTCCAGTTGGTGTGCATACTGCAGTCTTGTTGTTTTGCAGCAGGCGGCGATCACAGCTCACTGACTACCTGAGTTCTTGGGGTGCAGGGTCTATACATACTGAGTTTGTGGTTTGACATGTCTTCCATCATGACTTAGTGTTCACATGTAAAGGCATTGTATATACAGAGAATGCCAAAAGCCTGGACTGTGGTATACATTCTGTTTCCATGGCAAAAATTTTCATCCTTGAAAGAATGTGAAAAATTCCCTATTGTTTTGTACCACGACAAACAAGTAAATTCTAGGACTTGAAAGCTGGAGATATCCAAGGGACTAAATCTGTGCTGTGTTCTGTGATTCCCAGCCAGGCAAAAGCCTGACTGTCACAAGTCTCACAAGTTGGGATATATCCCAGTTTGGATACCAGTGGCTAAGTGGGAAGTGCCACCCTCAAGTCTAAGAAGGTCTCTGCCTGTCCTTCACCTGGGCAGCTCACTCTCAGTGCCTTTTAAAAATAGTTTTTTGTTATGTTTTCAGAATCCACCACAGTATATCAGATCTATTCCTTCAGTTGAATTTACCTCAGGGTTCCCATTTTATTTCTCAGCCTGAGTGACTGCTCATTTTTTTCCTGAAGCAACATACCTCCAGAAGTACAAATCTGCCCTCAATTTGGCCTTTTTAAAGATGGAACAGCCATGTTCCTTTCTGTGGCTGTTCTCATCAATTCCTTATGTAGATTACTGCAGAAGTTGAAAGTCCAGGATGTGTTCTGACCGCCTCCTTGCCCTGCACTTCCATGGCCTCTGCTCAGTTCCAGAGAGCAAGCCTGGCCCCTGCCTGGTTGGAATTAGTCTCATCCGCAGGTGCAGCCTGCAGTGTGGCCTCTCCCACCAAGGGTCTGTGTCGTCTTGGCGCTTCAGAAGATGAAATACCCAAACCTAAATCTTTGCTGGGTGTTAGTTTTCTAACTTTCTAAGTAGTTATCACATCATTTAGGAGTAGTGCATAGAGATCCAGAGTTGTTAAGTGTAGAGACCACAACCACCTTTCAAACTCAAACAGACACTTGTAATTTTGGAAGCACCTCCGTAGTTTTCTAAGCAGTAGAGCCTTCCCTAAGCCACTGAAGCTTGTCATTTCAACCTGCTTCACCTTTACCAGTCAGAAGCCACTGCACAGCATTGCTTTTTGTTTTTCTAAAGGAAATAGAAGAGACGATTTGCCAGGTTTTATGAGTTCAGTTTCATTCATATCAGTTTCCTGGTCTTTCATCTGTGAATTTGAAAGTCAGTTGAGAAATTGATATAGCACACATACTCACTTTTTTTGGTATAGGGTCTCACTATGTAGTGCAGACGCATAGTGATCCTCCTGTATTCAGGTCCCAAGGAGCTGGGATTACAGGCATGCGCCACAATGCCTGGACTCCATCGCTGGCTCAGCGTGCCCTAGGGGTGGGACCAGCACGGCATGTGGTATTGGGGATTGAACCCCAGTCCCTGTGCTTGCCTAAGCAGGTGCTTAGTCTGCAGAAGTATCTTGCTGACCTTATATTTACTTTTCCTATGAGGGGCAAAAAAAAAAAAAAAACCATTCTGACATGCATGTTGATGCATCCTGTCTGGTAGAGTGGCTCTTAACCAAATTTCAAGCAAAATTTAGAAGTTTGTAGTGCTATTATATCTAATACTTCTTTTTTCTGATTAATGGTTCTCATGCACTTTACATATTATTTTTTATTTTGCATTTTTCACTCTTACTTCCATCTCAGTGATGCGTGTATTCATAGTTTTGAATTATGTGGATTGTTTCTCTCGATATTCTGTTTTATGGGCTCAGCACACCTTTGTAGGATGGGCCATGGTGAGATTACACCACACCATCCTGCGTGCATGCATGCTGGCCTCTTCAGCTGTTGTAACTAGGGGTTCCCCTCCCATCACGATGCCTGCCTACTTGCCCCTTCCTCTCATTCTAGTCCCACCCACTGCCTTCTCCACTCCCCTCCTCTCCCTGTCAGCCCTTTTTCTTTATCACCTGCTAGTATTTCCCACCTTATGTTTGCCATCCTTTTGTTCCTGAAAACTTTTTTGACTTAGCTTTCAAAGAAAAAGGTTTATGTTGTCTGATAGCTTCATCCATTAGGCCCATGGTAGGTGGCCCACTCACTTTTGGGTCTAGTACAGGGCAGTACATCAAAGTAGAGAAAGTGGTAGAGCAAAGCCTTTGCCTCAGGACAAGAAAGCAAAAACAAGGAAGAGGAGGGATTGCAGCCCCATTTTCTGTTTCAAGGGATGACCTGATCTTGCTTCTTCAAGTCCCACCCACCCAACAGCAGCGGGCTAGAGACTGGACTTTGGTAGTACGCTTCCCATGGGAGGGTTGCTTCTTCTCTTCACAGTTACCATCAACTGGAAAAATAAAACCTTTGCAGATAAAACTTTTTCAAGTGGTTCATTAACTGCTAGTGCGTTTGGAAATGTTCCCAATTTACAGCTCTCAAGGGATTCAGAAAGACCCAAAACCTCCTCTACCTCCAGGCTTGCCCTTCTTTGCTTGCTGTTTAGTTCAGCAGTCCTTTGCTGAGTCTTTCTGAGTTCCTTAGAACACAGATTGCCCTTTTGGAACTTTTGTTGTTACACTAGGAAGGACTTCTTCCGTTGAAAGATCTTTGAAAGAGCAGGGAGGAAAGTCAGATCACTATTAAAATCTAGGAGCACTGCTACCAAATGAGCGGATTCCCACTTAACTTATCTATTTTTCTATTTTGATGGACTTCTTGACCATGTGGAAGAAAGTGAAATAGACCTAACTCAAGAAGTACTAGTTGTTTTGATAATAGCAAGACACCAGTTTTTGCTAAACTGGACAACAAAAATTAATGCTTTCCCCCCCCAAGAAACAAGCTGGATAAATCAATTATTATTATAATATTATGAAGTTGAGGCCTGATTGCAACAAATTACTTGAAAGTTCTTATAGAATGATTATAGATGGCTTTTATTTTCATTTTTTTTTTGTTATTTATGTATTTATTTATTTGGTGGTACCAGAGATGAAACTCAGGACCTTGCCCTTGCCAGGCAAACACTTATTTCACTGAGCTATCTCCCCAGCCCGTTTTCATTTTAAATGTAAATTATCATGGAGAAAATTTTTGTGATACACTTACATGCTATTTTTAAAACAGTTTCCTTAAACATATATGAGTTTCATAAGAATGGCATGAATGTAAAATTCTAGAACAATCTCAGTGATCAAATGCAAAACTTTAAAGTGTTTATCAAAGATAGTGCACCAGTGTTCCTAGCGGCATTGTTTTCAGTAGCCAATGGGAAAGACAGACTAAGTATCTTGAAGAGATGAATGAAGAAAGGAAATGTGGTGCATATATATATATATATATATATATATATATATATATTTGGGAATATTACTCATCTTTCAGAGCTGAGGGATTTCTGGTACCTGCTGCAATATGGATGAATGCGGAACACATTATACTGAAAGAGCCGGGCAAATAGGTCGAACATTGTGACATTCCTGTACGAGATGCCTACAATAGTCCAAAGTAGAATGGGGGAAGGAATGGGAAGGGAAGGTACTGTTTAATGGGCACCACATTTGGGGGAGGCTGAGGACAAAGTTCTGAAAATGGGTGGTTCTCATTTTTTTCATAACATCATGAATGTCTTTAATACCACTGAGGTATGCATTTAAAAACAGTTAAAATGGCAATGTTTTGGTGTGCATATTTTCATAACGTGTTAGAAAACATTTCTAAATGTACTGTAATATACAACATAAACAATATATTGAACTCAACTGTAGTTTCGGGATATAAGATTGGCTTAGTGCTTAAAAACTGTTTAAACTGCATTACTGAACATTTAAGACAAATGAACCATTTGATAAGATCAGTTTTCCATTTCTTAAGAGATAAACAGACATTATAAGTAGATATTTAGCAAGAATGTAGAGAAATAATTTGCTTGGTAAGCATTGGATAATTAGTCATTAGGGGATGAAAGAAAAGGAAAATTAGATCGCTGAATCATCTGTTCATAAGTTCACATTCCACCTGATCTTAAAGTTTGATGCCTGTAAGTAAATAAATGTACTAGAACAAGTATGGGAAATTGTGTCTTATAAGATTACTTGGGGGAAGGATTGCTAAAAGATAGAGAATACTGAAGGCATAAGAAGACAAGTACAGTATTTTATAAATAAAAATAATGTTGATAGTTATCAAAATAAAAAGACAAACATTGAGAACTATCCGAAACAGACTACAGATAGCCCATTACCTTTGTATACCATGAACCCAGTTTTACTAATAGAATAAAAAGCTAAAGAAATCAAACGGACGGTGTATGTCGTGCATGTTTTAGTACAAGTAGGAAAAAAGCCTCGACCATTGCTTACTAGAAAACTTCAAAATAAGTATTTCTTGTTTTCTATTAGATTGACCGAAAATTTGATTACAAGCAATAACAGCTGTAGTATGTTTGGAAAATTATATTGTACTTAGAGTTTTTATTTATTTATTTATTTATTTTTTGTATTTAGTACAGGGTATCACTAAACAGATGAGACGCTTAGTGATTCTCTCATTTTCAGAATTTCTCATTCTCCCAAGACCTAGGATTATAGGCGTGTGCCGCCACGCCCAGTCTCAATCACTGTTTCAGCCCCACCAGGGATGGAACCTGGTCCAGGCATCTGCCTAAGCATGTGCTTTAATCTGCAGAGCTATCTGGCTGGCCAATAACAGAATTATAAAGGAATGGAATATCTGCATACTTTTGAAGTTCAGTTTATAACTATATAAATTCAAACTAAAGTTTATAATTGGTAGTAAATTTAATTTCCACCATAATCACAAGTAAAATGACTAGGAGATTGTCTTATTTACTTTTCATTCGTTGCTGGGACAAATACTCAACATTCAAAATGAAGGAAGGAAAGGTTTATTTAGCTCACATTTACAGGAGGGTTCAGTCCATATTCCACTGGCTCCAACGCAAATGACAGCAGTTCATGCGCAGAAAACAATGAAGAGCAGAGGAGGAGCAGCAGCTGCAGTGTCCATTAAACCTCACTCTCTTCTATGCTGACTGTGAAGACCAGCGTCCTGCTGCGAAGATCAAGCTCCTCCAAAGACTGGGACTTCTCCCCTGAAGTGGGGCAGGGTGGCAGGAAGCCAGGCAGGGCAGCAGGAAGCCTTTCTCAATTCCTGGACCAGGCACACCTGCAGGGCTAGGCACCTAGGCTGAGAACTGCAGAGCTGATTTAGCCAAGTTGACACAATGTATCAACTAACACATTCTACCCCTTGTTGACTTGGTAACTAGACATATATTTTTTAAAGGCAATTTCCAGGTACATAGACATGCTTGAACATTTTACAACTTGAACATGCAAACATTAGAACTGTGACATGTTGCCCCTGGCCCTCCAAAGACTCATGCACATCCATTTATGCAAAAGACATTTTAGTCTATCTCTAACAGTTGCCCAAGTCTTAACAGTTTCTGCAATGCTGAAAACTCCAAGTCCCAAGCCTCCAAGATCTAAGGCAAACTGTTAGCTGTGAGCCCCTCTACAAATGAAAAGTTAAACACTTACAACATGCAAAGGCACAAGATAAGCACTGCCATTCCAAAAGGTGTACACAGCTGGATACAAATAATTGGGACTAAAACAAGCCCAGTGTCCAGAAGGGCAAATGTTAGGTCCTGTAGTTCCCTGTGGACCATCCAAAGCACCCTGTGAGGAGTTGTGAGCTCCAAAGCTCTACGTGGCTCCACTCCTGTGGCACTTCTGTGGGTAGCTCCTGCTTTTTTCTCAAGCCTGCTTTGCTCCCTTTTTGCAGCTTTCCTTAGATCATCCACATTCCTGGCTTTGTCAAACTTCTGAGGTTTCCACTGAATAGGCTTCTATCTCACAGCTTCACAAACTGCCCTCTCGGGGGCACACTGCCTGGCCTTCCAGGCCTACTTTTGAAATCTGGGTGAAAGCCTTCTGAACCGCAGACCCCTGTGTTCTGCATGCGCCTAAACCCAAATGCCATAGGGTTGATGCCCAGGGCTATGCCAGCTGGACAGTCATCAGGCTTCCTTCTCTGTTGACTGTAGGGGTTGAGTGCCTGGATTGCTGCGCACTCTGACCCTGATTCCGAGAAACAGATTCTCTATGTTGGCACCATTCTGCACTCTGGTGTGGCTGCCGCCTCCATTCTGGAACCTGGTGTGGTTGCCGCCTTCGTTCTGGAACATAGGGCTCTGCAGCTTTCTCCTGAAAGCAAAATCCCACACCCTTGTGATTCTGAGGCTGCAATGGGCGAGAACCTGCCACCTCCTGCGATGCCCTCAGGACATCTTTTGTACTTTCCTGTTCCTTCTGAGCAATGCAGATCCTCTCAGGTATAGCTCCACAGTCCCCAGCCTTCCTGGCACTTCCCTTCTGGACAAACTAACATATTAAATCATCCTTCTGGTCTCTTTGCTCTTGACTCTAAACATAAATCTGGCTAAATGCCCCCAAGAACAACCATGCCACTGCTTCAATATTTGGCTGCTTTGAAATTTCTTTTTCAAGATTAACTAATCCATTGTGCTTAATTTCAGTCTCAGGCAAAGTCTCTGGACAGGAGCAAAGTGCAGGCCAACCTCCCAAGCCATCACACAGATCAGCAGTCCAACAACCAATGCAGTCCTCCTTCCCAGCAGAAACCTCCCCAGCCTGGCCTTTATATTCAAGCTTCTATCAGCATTCTGGTCTGAGCTCTGGCCAGAATCTCCCAAACAGAACAGCCGAAGCTGGTTCAGCGCTTCGCTTGTAGGCAACATCACTGAATCTTTCCCATCTCTTCCCATAAGCCAGTCCCAAAAGGTTGTAATCCACATTGTCAGGTATAGCCACAGCAACGACCCCACTCCTCTGGTACCAAATCCTGTCTTAGTTGCTTTTTACTCATTGCTGGGACAAATACCCGACACTCAAAATGAAAGAAGGAAAGGTTTATTTA
>NDGN011161571.1:0-13759 GCA_002564285.1 Tympanoctomys barrerae | reverse complement strand
ATTCAATCACAATGAACATTGAAGTTTTTTAGTAGGGATAGTAGAAGAAGCCTGAATATGTTGTGTGCCTGGAATGAATGGTGGATGTAATGAAGAAGAGGAAGAAAGAAAATCCAGGGCTCTTTGAGAATATTTTTCTCCAAATTAGTGGTTCTCAAATTATTTCAACAGGATGCCCAACACAGTTATTCAGTTCCTGAAGTAATGGTTCTGTTTTCAGTTTCCTGAGAGAAAAAAAAAGTGAATAGAATGTCTTCCTTTGTAATCAGTTAAGATTTTGCTCTCTTGTAAAAATAAAGTAGTTGTACACAGTAAAAGGTGCTTAGCAGAAAGCTTTCTCATTTTGTGGATAATGTCCTTCTGGCTTTGAATCTATGACTTCATGTTATTTACATACAATAAAGGTATACTTTCTGCTGATAAAAAATATTCACATGGTGTTTGATGGCAGGAGATAGAAAAGTGCTATCCTCACAAAGAGTGTCATAATAGCTGGCCATTTTCCTGAACAAGTTTCAAGTCACTATTCTGCTAAAGAGTTTAACAGCTGGCTGTGAGTGTGCACACTAATAAAGAGGGGTAGCAAAGCCTTTCACAAAGAACATTAAAACTACAAAGCCAAAGACTCCTTGGTGCTTTATTATGCTTTATTAACACTCCTTGGTATTTTATTATGCAGACCTCCCTGCACCCAGGAGGTCTCCATTTGCAGTGGGCCTGCTTCATCTGAAGCTTAAGACTAAATCAAAGCCAGGGCCTGGGGATCTAGCTCAGTGGCATAAGCACTTGGCTGGCAAGCACAAGGTCCTGAGTTCAATCCCAGGTACTGCTAAAAAAATAAAAAATAAAAATAAAATAAAATAAATCAAAGCTGGATCTGAATACCACCCTCTGCCACCCTGCTCTGTGATTATTGCTACAGAAACAGGTCTGCTTTTTACTAGCTCTACCACTCTTTATTTATGAATTTATTTATGTGAACTGAGTTTTTAAAATAAAGTTCTTGTTTGTGCTGTTTTTAATGAACTGGAGGTTTATTGCCTTGTGTGAACATATTGAATAATTGAAGCTGTTATAAAAGCATGAGGGTTTTGAAAATAAAAACAAAATTCTTAAACTTAATAGATATTTGGTTTGACACATTCTTGCTATGTTCTTAAGTTTGAGGTCAGAATTTTTGACTGGCCTAGCACACATACAGCCAAGTACAGATGGCTGTGGCTCTGAAGGGTAGAAGCTACTTCTACTTTGGCTTTACTCAGTCATTTGTGCCCTAGAAAACAACCATAATCCTAAGGCTTGAATTAAAATAATATCCCAGTCTCAGCCCATGGATAGGAAAGATGGTGGAACTAAACAGAAAATGGGCTGGAACCCAACTATGGGGAAGTTCTGGGCCCAGGATTCATACTACTAGCTGTGGGGACTTTCCATAAATTATGAAAATTCTCTCAGTCTCACTTTTTAATCAGCTCAATAGGGAATTTGTGCTACATGGCTTCAAGAAACTATTCCACTTCTCAAATTTTAAGATAACATTTCACTACTTTTGACCATATGCCATTTATTTTTATATGAGCTTAACTTCCTGAAAATTAAAATGCATCATCTATTCAGTTTAGTAAAAATGCTTACAGAGAAGGTAAAATAAATCTTTCTCATGAGAAATTATATTGTTTAAATACATGCCCAGATGGAAAGGAGAAATTGGTCAAAAAACAGTGCATCTCTTCCTATATATCCTTCCTATATATTTTTAATAAGAAAAACACTGTAGAAAAGGAAGTTTAGACTATTATTTTTATGTTTACAGGTAATACTAAGTAGTAACCTTTCTCTTGGTATTATTTCAATAACCTGAAACAGGTGACTAAATCCCCTGCTATATCTTATCTATTTACTTAAGCCAAGCCATGAATTTCACTTACCTTATGATCAAAGTATTAGCTCATTACTATAATGAAATATCTGAGGCTGATTATCTTATAACAAAAAGTAGTTTATGTAGGTACAATTTTTGGAAGGCTGGAAGTCTGAGCAGCATAGTTTGGACTCCACTGAAGAAAACTCTTGCTGAACTACAGAGCATGGCATCTAGGCAGTGCTGCATGCAAGACAAGAGTCCACACTGTAAGAGAGAAGCCAACACAGCCATTGAGCTGACTCATGCCCCTTTCTAGGACCTATATTTTAAAGAGCTCACCATCTCTTAAGACTGCCACAATAGGGACTAAACTTCCAACACATAGATCTTTGGGGTCAGGCTTAAAATCATATCCAAGTGCTAACAAATGGCATAAAGATACATTGAGCTATCATTGTTTGAAATGTCCATTGTGGTTTCATGTTCACTAATAAGATAGTTCATAAATAGAGTAGGGCTTTTCCATATGATGAAATGCTACTGAGCAAAAAAGGGAAGGAAACAACTCCTGCAACAACATAATAATGCAGATGTTGTTTTAATAATGTAGTTTCTTGAAAACATATTGAGAAAAAAAAACTCAGAAGAGTACACATGGAATCCTTACATTTACAAGTAAGTTTCAAGACAAATCTAATCCTTGTAGAAAGTAATTAGCACAACAGATGCCTCAGCAAGGTCCTAGGGAAGAGCTGGTGAGAAGGAGGGCAGGCTCTGCAGTGATGGGAATGAGCTGCATCTTGTTAGTGTCACTGGTGTCATAGGTGTATATATGTATACAAATTAGCTGAGTTGTACATTTAAGGTCTCTGAATTTCACTGAATGTCAGTCATATTTAATAAAGTTCTTCAAAATTTTTAAAATACTATTTCTTTAGGGTCACTCTACTGGTAGAAGATTAACATGAAACAAATATTGGGGCAAGCATTTTCCTAACACACATTAAGAACCTTGAAACAGTACTGCTTTTGATTCAGTAATTCCAACTAAAAATTTGATTCCACAGTAAGACTACCTGTTGAGTGTCAAATATTTTTCTATGATTGTGGTTCCAGAAGTGGTGTGTTTTCCTTAATGTTTTATTATACAGATTTTAAATCTGTGGGAAAGAAGAAGTAACTCTACCATGAACACATTCATATTTACCTACATTTTGATTCTATATTAACATTTTGCTTTTTAAATTATTTTACATGTACTTTATGTGTATGTATGAACTTATCCATATGTCCATCTCTCTATCCACTCAACTTAAAAATCAACTATGACAATTTGGCATCTTTACAATGCTGACCACTATGATCCAGTGGAACATCATATATCAAAATATGTACATGTTTATATATTCTTGTAATGGAACAAAGTAAGTCTAAAAGTGCTGCCATGAATGGACAAAGTATTTTCATAAGTGTGCTCCTGGAAATAGAACCAAAATTATCCAGAACCAGATCAAGTAACTGTCTCTATGTTGCAATCAGGGATTGAAGAAGAGTCTAGTGCTTTCAGATTTTCTTTCTCTTCCAGTTCCTATAAGATCTTCTATTGTTAGTCCATTTTTTTATTGAGTTAATTCCTCAATTCATTTTCCAATTAAGAATATGAATACTTCCAGGGAAAATAATATGTCAGGTTGTCATTGCTGCTCACACATTTATTCATTGTGCTGACTAAGAACTGAGCAAAAAGCATCAAGGGGTTGGACAGATAAGCTTTGAATGGGAAGACACAGAGAGGAGACTGTGTCTGGTGATGTGATCCAGGGTAGGTACTGAGAAATAGTATTGAACCTAGCATATGATAATTAAACCCATCATCTGAGAAAAGGGCCGAAAGTGCTTAAGGGCGAAACTGGCCCTGTGTTCAGAACAGGTTGCCTGGAGGATGAAAGCCTGATATCTAATCTTGTGGCAACAGGTTGGTGCTTAGTTATAAAAAGAATAAGGAGATGAAGGGGGAATAGAAGGAAGGAAGGGAAAAGAGATAAACAAAGGGAAGTGGAATGTGCTGTGTACCTGTATGAACTTCACACAAGGAATGCAAAAGTACAACCTGAAAGAAAATGCGATGCATCTTTGGTTAGGTGGAGGGGGTGGAGTGGAGGAAAGGGAATGAAAAAAGGATAGAGATACAAAGGGGGAATAGAAGAAAGGAAAGGAGAAGGTATAAACAAAAGTTCAGATGTGTTATATACATGTACTGACTTCCCTCAAAAATGCAATATTGTATACTATGCTCATGTACTAAATAACTAAAATAATAAAAAATAAAGCTCTTGTTTTCTTTATAATTATTAAAAATTCTTTCATTCAAAATGCTGAGTTACATGTTGAGTGATGGATTGGGGGTGCTCAGAGGTTGCAGTCCATCTGGCTGGTGTCTGGGTTGTATGTTGTGACATTTTCATTTTTCTGTTGAAGGGCTGTGGGGACTTGGAATGGGCATCCTCTGGAGAATCGGAGAAGGTTCTGCCAACTGAATCAAATACATCGCTCTCTTAGCTGACTTCCAAAATTGCAGGCACTGTTGTTCCAAAATGAATATTTTTGAGTGTTGAACATAACCCTGAGGGAGAGCAAAGGGCCTCCCTACCTTTGTTTCCCCTGAAAAACAAGTCAAAATGAGGACTTTGCTGATGAAACTCTTGGCATCAGCCTGTTCAGCTGTACTTTGTCCCTGTGGCTTTCCCTCTTGGAAATCCCAAAATAGTCATGGAGGCTTGCCTCCAAGCTGAACTTGACCTGAGCTGTCTGGCTGCCTTCTAAAAGGGGACTTTTATGAAAACATTTTATTTTTTCTCTCAAGAGCTTTTAAAAATCATAGCCTATGTTCCTTTTTACCATTCTCTCATAATTCTAAAACCTGTGCCTTTTGCATTTTCAAAAGCACATATTTTTTTTTTGTCTGCGTCTATTGCAGCTTCTGAGAAGAACTTGTGGAATTAGTAAGACCTGGTTCCTTGATCACAAGTGTGAGAAGACTTTGAGGTAATAATAGGAAAATATTTAAAACACTGAACTGACTCTCTATCCAGTAATCATTCTCTCTTGGTTTCAATAAAGACTTAATTATACTTTCCTACACACACCCCAAAGTATAGTAAGGAGTCAAACCTACTATCAGGCCTTAAGCATTCTGTTAAGCAGGACCTTGTACCTAAATTCCCTGTCAGAATGCTATGGTTGTGCTAATTAAAAGTGAGGGCTTTCTATCTCCTGTAACACTCTTATCCATCCAGATGTATCTGTCTTCTGTGTACTTGAGTCACTTTACATTAGAACTATGCCTCATTTTCACTAAGTTCCCAGGTTTAACACTGTGCATGATACATAGGAGATACCCAGTGAACTCTGAAAGAATGAGTTAAGTATGTAATAAAAAGATCAAAGACATGGGGCCAGGGGTGATGGTACATCTGTAATTCTGGCAGTCAGCAGGATGAAGCAAGAATATTGCTGTGAATTTAAGGCCAGCCTGCATTTTCTTGAAAGACCCTATCACAGGAAAACCAAAATGCAAAGCAAAGCACAACAAAAGGCTAAAGATATAGCACCTTTTCATGGCTTAGTGTATAGGCAGTTGACCTTTCTCAACTTTCTTTTCATCTGAAAAAGGTACATAATATTATTTTATGCACTTAAAGATTACTCAGGCTTAAAGGAAATAATAATGTAAAAGTTATTTGATAACCGTAAAGAGTTGAGTATACGCTCATTGTCATTTGACAAGCCAGGATGATGAACAAGCTCCTGTCATTACCTCTTGTCCTATTATCCTCTCAGGAGGAAAAATAAGGTGCTCTCGTGCTGGTCCTAGTTATCTTCCAGTTCATGTCACTTTTTTGAGCCTTTATTTCCTCCTATGTGAGACCTATTAGGTAGTCATAGATCTATGATGCTGCCTTGTTCATTGTAACCACATAGAAGATGGTCACAAGAAAGAGTCCAAATAGTGCTGTCTCAGAAGTCAAAACACATGGAGGTGGAAGGAAGAGAACCAGGAAACCAAACTTGGTTCTGCCATGAAATAGCTGGGTAATCTTGGGCAAAGTTATCCCAGTTTCTTCAGCTTGAAAATAGGGCTAATAATAGTACCAATTGCATGGGATTCTTTGTGATGACTGCATGAAATATGGACACTTAGTGCTGAGCCCATGCTGAGTACATGTTGGGCAGGGTAGTTTTCTATTTCCCCTTTTCTAAAAATAACAGTTCATTATCTTCATTTTTCCTGAAAGGCAGAATATGGTAAACACCCTGTGTTCTACACAACTGAAAACAAAGGTGGAGCCTAACCCACTGTTCAAGAGAAGTTGCTGTGCTGGGCTTACGTTCCCAAAGGAGCCCTACTCACTATTATGTTTATTGTACATGGTACTAGGTACACTTTTCTCCTTTAGACTAAATTACAAAATCTCAAATCATTTACAGTTTTACCAACCTGAAAGATATCATAGTAAGCACACTTGCGGAATCCAAATTCCTTGCAGCTATAAAAGATCCTTTCATGATTCTGCTCAGACCTTCTCTGGTGGTGGCCAGGGTACACAACCAGGTGATGGGGAACACTGCTGGTCACAGCTAGTGAACTCTCCTCCAGGTCTGATTTCTGCAGATGGAAGTAGGAGCTGCCATGGTGACCAGACCTTACCCTTATTCTACATGCTGAGGTTCTGAGGCTCTTAAGCTCCCTAACCTTTTTTTTTCTAATCAACAATGTTCATGTGCATCAATTGCAATCAAAGACATCAGCTTTCCAAACACTCTGACCTAGATTACTGGCAGACTAACTCAGAAAGGCAATTGCTTAATCCAAATTATGCTCACGTTGTATTCCAACATCCCATGTGCCTCTTAATTTTGTATTTCATTGCTTAAATAGAGGATGACTGGGATTTTTACTTGCTGGATTCTAGAGTGCAAAGTTATAAAAGTTAAAAAGAGAAAAAAGCCTAGAAGACTGAAACTCAAAAATTGTACAAATAAGAACAGCAATAATTGCTATAACTATTTATAAAGTACATGCTATATGTACAACATGATTTAGATAAAGTCATATCAAGTGGTTGCCTGGCAGGGCATTTGCCCAAAAACTTTGGCTATGGACCATTGAAATGTTTTGAAAGTAAATTTCAAAAATTCCCATAATCATACTCTTATGCTAGCATACATTAGTCAATGGGATCAAAGACAGATGAAAATTAAACAATTTAATTTTAAATTTTAAGATGGGAAATAATAATTTTGAAGATTAATGAGAATTTTAATAAGTATTTTGGGTTTTGCTACAAATGCTGGGTTTTGTACCCAGGCCATCCATTAACCACCCTTGAGAACATTCCATTATGAGTAAATAAAATTTTCTGTAATCTCAATGTCTAACATTACATACTCTGAACAAATTTTCTTTCTTTCTCTCTAATGCTCAACTTAGTACCTACTTTGTTCCTTGAGTGATCCTGCAAGATTCTCACTATTCTACCTCCTCTCCCACTTTCCTTAAACCTCAGGCTCAGTCACCAGTGATTCCTCTTCATACTCTCAAATCCCATGGCACCCTCTCTTCACTCTATTTGCTTGGTGAAGCAACAGCCTCACATGCACCTAAGTCTGTGTCTTCCTCCTCAGCACCTACACAGCTAGTAGGTGGCAAGAGTGACACAGTCTGCACTGCAAGCTTCACCATCATCGAGTGGGTCCATAATGCTGCCCAGAAAGTACATTAGTGTTCCTGCTGTAGTCTCCCCACTAGTATCCCAAAAAATTATCTTGCTCCTCTGTTTCGCTCTTATAAGCACTCCCACTAAAACTGCTGATCGAGGTATCTAACAACCTCTGTGTTACTAAAAACCAGAAATTGTTTCTCAGTCCTTTTTAAGCAGCATTTAACATCTTCTTTACGTGACTTTTCTTTAAGTGGCTTCCAAGAGAGCGTCTATTTATTTATTTATTTTTATCTATTCCTTCTCAGTCTCTTTTGCTGCTTTTCTCATATGACACTGCTATTTAAATACTGGAGTGTCCCATCTTTCAGCTGTTGGATTTCTCCTGTGTGATACAATCACTCATTGGTCTCATTTTTATTCAAGATTTTAAAAGCTATTTATATAGTGCTAACATGAAATTTCTTACTGTACAGCTGTCTCCCTGGCTCAGAGTGCCATATCAAGGATTAGCCTACAGTCTTACCAGCTTTTTCCCTTTTTCCGCTGTCATGCCTTCTGAGACTACACTTGCTACACTGATCCTAAAAATACCTCAGGAGATGCTGCACCTCCATGTAAACCCGTCCAATGCTTTTCCATGTCATCCAAGTTAAAACTGAAAGTACTTATAATAACCTACAGGCTCAGCACCACCCACACCCTCACTCCCACCCATTCTTGTATTAAACCTCTGGTGCAGAGGAAAACAACTTTTCTCCTTGATAGTTAATGTGCATAGAGCTTACCTTTGGGCTCCTGTTGAAAAAAGTATGGACTCCATTACCTCTTCCTGTAATAGAGAAAAGGCCTACTAAAATCAAAATTAACTCGGAAATTCAAAACCATGAGCACTGTGTCACAAATACTAAGTGTTTATTCTATTACTTTGTCACTGTATTTTTTGTCATAGGATAACAGCCTCTTTCTCAAAAGGCTGTACATTTTACCTAACATTCTTCTACTAGCACAAAGACTTGTGTGAAAACTGCATTTTCCTCTGAAGTTATCTACCCTTTTGGAAATCAAACTTTAGTCATATCTTGGTGCTCAACTGCTCTGAAACTCTTCATATTTGGTATTTGACACATTCTGTCGAAAGTTTGCCTAAATATTCTCAATTTGATTTGTACTAGATGTATAAGATAGAACCTGTTGGTTTCAATTGGTCTTTACTTGTTACTCTTTCCAGACAGTTTATTTATTTATTTTTTATTTTTTATGTATTTGGTACAGGGTCTCACTATGCAGCTCTGATTCAGTGATCCTCCTACTTTCAGCCTGCCCGGTGCTGGGATTACAAGCTTGTGCCACCACACCCGGTCTCAGTGGCCAGCTGAGTGCACCCAGAGGTGGGGCTGGCACAGCATGTGGTGCTGGCAATCAAACCCCAGTCCCTGTGCTTGCCTAAGCAAGAACTTAGTCTGCTGAGCTATCTCACTGACCCTAGACAAAACAGTTCTATGCAGTGGATTCTTATTTTGATCTCAATTCACTCTCAAGGACTGCTTGTAACTCAGGTTGGTTATAATTCGAAACTATTCTTCCCATAAAAAGTAAGGAAATACACATAATTTTTTCTGAATCTCCCAGATCACCTCCTAACTCACATTTTCATAATAAAAAGGATTGTGTCATGTGTGTAATTTATCACATACATGAGTCAGTTCTTTAGTGTGATCAACAAAAAGTTATAAAAAAGAGCCTCATTTACCAGAAATAATAATTTCATAATGTACTGACCATTCAAGTTGACATCTTTAGCTTGCAAGAAGGGAGGTTGAAATGGAAGCTGTTAATTGTTTGGAAGGAGAGTCCCCTTACATACAAATATCAGGAATTTGGCTCTCTGCTGTGTGTCCTGTCCTTGGGAGAGTCTGTAGCCTACTAAGTCCTCCTTCTAGCTCAATAGGTCTTAATCTTTTCAGAGCTAAAAGCTGGCCTAAGGTTGTATGTTCTGTCTTTTCTTTAATGCCCTTTCTGTCATATAGTATGACATTGTCATTAAACAAGTGAATTGCAATGGTTGGCTCTTTCTCTGTTTGATTGGGTCTTCTCAACACATTTGTAATTCTGTTCACATTTTCAAGACTTCATTTATTTCAGAAGAAAAATTTTGCTGCACTGATTATTGATACTCCCTCTCTTCTTCAGAAAATTCCTCAGCTGTCATTCTGTTGTTCATCTGGAAGTTACTGAGGTTCCTCTGTAGACAATTCCTCTGAGTATTCTTCCACCAGTTGCTCAACATCACCACTGTCAATCTGAAAGACTATTGACTCTACTATAGTGACAGTGTTATTAACTACAGGTTTAATTGAAAGCTCAGGTTCCTCTAAACAGCCTTCAAAGTCTCTCTCCTACAGAATTTTAGATCATATTTTTTCCAGGTAAATCTCAGTGTCTTTAGAGAGATATTGGCCCAGGTTGTCTCACTAACTCCACATAGAAAAGGATATTGTAATATTTCTTCTAGAACTCTTTATTGGTTAATGGTCTCTGTATCTAAGACAATCTAGAAGCACATTAGGAACAGTTCTTTGGTGTATAGCTTCTTAAATTTAGTTATAATGTTTAGGTCCATAGGTTGCAATAGAGGAATTGCATTAGGTGGGAGCCCATGGGAATTCATCAGCTAGTTCTTTTTCTGAATCTCATGGGTGAGCAGAAGCATTATCCATAATGAGGAGAACCTTGAATTTTAAACTTTTGTCCTCTAGGTATTTCTTAACAGGCTGACAGCCTCTCTGATTCACTCAAGAAAAAGTACTGTACTCTTGTTATCCAAGACTTTGCTAACCAAGCTCTCCAAGTGACTCCTACTCTATTGTTCATGACTTCATGTTTTTCTGAATACTCTAGAGGCCTGAGAATGACGAACAGAGACTTTATCTTGAGGTCACCATTCAACTGGGCACATAGTAATAATGTTAACCTATCCTTCACAGGCTCCTGACCTGGCATTTTTCTCTCTTACTGTGTGCTATATGTTTTTCTGGTCAATTTCTTCCAGAAAATGCTAGCTATATCACATTTAAAAACTTGATGAGAGCAAAAGCCCTATCTTTGTGTCTTTTTTATAAAGTGACGTGTAATTTTCAGTAGTCCTTTTATCACCACTGGCTGCTTCACTGTGGCTAGTTATCCTATGATCCCCAGTTCTCACTTTAAAATTGTGAAACCACTCTTAGTGGTCTTAAACATTTTATCCTTATCACTCCATTGATGATTATCCTGTATAAAACTTGCATTTTTAATTTTTTTATTATGCAAACTTTTTAAAGATAAAAATAACAATAAAACAGTTTAAAATAGGTTTATAGGAGAGTAACAATAATTATTAAACTATATATTGTTTTCTTTGTAGTAGTTATTCAAAATAGAAGATATACACTTGCTGTATTGACTACATATATTAGCACAAAACTTTCTTATCAATGAATTAAGACAAACTAGCTGTATAGCTATCTTAACTAACTTCTGTGTACATACATTTTCTGCTTCCCTTTTTAAATTAGTTTTATTGAGAAACAAATAGCAATGAGACTGTTTCAAAACCAATTAATAGAACAGTTTCAATAATTAATACGTTGCATATTGTTGACTTCATAGTGGTTATTCATAATACAAAATACAAACATGATATCCTGTCCAAACAGTATTAGCACAAATCTTTCTTCTCATTGAATTAGGAGAAAGTAGCTGAATATCTACCCTAACTACTTTATATATACAGATACAAAATGGCCCTTGATTTGTATCCCTTTTTTGTTTAGTTTTGACGGAGATGGGTATTCCATTGACATTTATATATTGTAAGTGCATGAATTCAGCAAAATAATCCAATATGGCCCGGTAGTCCATAATAGTAGTGGGTTATCCTTAGGACTGGCCAGGTCAGGAAACTTACATTTGTAGCCCTAAATTTTTTACAAATTGTAGACTCAGGCGATATAACTTTAGCCATCTGTCTTTCCTTTCTCTGCACTAGTAATAATCTTTTTATCTCATCTAACACTATTGATAGTGACTTTCTAATTTTAGTAGCACCTTTAGCAACACTAGCTTCTTTACATGAATCTTTTTTTCTGTAACATTGCCCAGGTGGTGGATTTTGACATGGTGTTCATATTAGCGAGATCTGTCGCACAAATACCACTCTCACATTTCTCCACAATTGCCTTCTTCTTTTCAGTTGTGATTGCTTTATTTACCTACCATTCCCTTTTAAACTCCCTTTCTAGCTTTTGGGGGCCATTTTGACAGCAAAAATTACATAGATTATACAAAGTACTGGCAGAGGGCTGAGGAGATAGCTCAGTAGAATAAATGCTTCCCTGGCAAGCGCAAGGGCTTGAATTCAATCCCTGCTTTCCAAAAAATAAAATAAAATAAAATAAAACAAAGTACTAGCAGACATCCATAAATATGTACATCTGGGCTTAGACTGAGATACTTATGTTTACTAACACATGCTTTTCTGCCATTACTAGTCTTTGTTTACAATCCCACAATAGCCAACATTTGCATCATAACTCAAAACTTTAATCGTGAGTTAAACCTAAAATACCAATCATAATCCAAGTTGTTTATATGTGAGGCTTGTTATATCTTGAGAGTCACTGTTCTTGTAATTTTTAGCACTTCACCTGCCTCCTGGACCCAACCAACCACCAGTACCAAGGTACCACTCTATTTCCAATCATTGCTGTTCATATGTCAGACTATTATTTGTCAATTTCCCAAGTTATAGGAAAGAATAAATGCCAGCCTTCTGATTTGTCAGAACAGTGTTCCAGAAGAACAGTCTTGGTGTGTAAGTGGAGGCAATCACTTCAATCCTTTTAACTGTCTCCTGGTATATTGCTTCCCATCTGCCTGTATATAAAAGGTCAGATGAAAAGATGACTGGACAGCTCTATCTACCCTTGCTTTAATGCCTACATTTTTGTTATGGAGGCTGAACCAAAGCTTTGTTCCTAAACTCAAGATGCATAGAAATTATAGGACAAGACTTGTCAAGAAATATGCCAGGAAGCCATTTACACTTTGTGTGCAGTATGAAATGTCAGTTGGATGCTGAAATCATGATAGAATAATAATATTTGCTGGCACTTATGAAGAAGTCACTGCAACACATGTGCTAAAATTAACACTATACTTATCCAATTTAATTTCCACAAAAATAGACACTAAAAGGTAGACACTATTATTATGTGTTTATCCTATGAGAAATTGAGATTTTTGAGAAATCAAATAGGATCTCCAAAGTCAGGCAGCCAAATAAGTCAGTCATTAAGACAGTGGATAGAGTTGCTACTAAGAAGGCTACATCCAAACCATATCTCTCTTCCACTGCTGGATAATGACTGGAGGGGCAGAGATCAATGTCAGGGGAGGAATTGTAGCTCTAGAAAAGATGGATTGTTTGGGATGATTTAAAAGTCATGGGACAGTTTTAGAAATTCCTGCTGTGTGTTTTGCGAGAGCAACATTCTATACAGAGCAGAATTCCATGAAGATTCAAAACAGGCCCACACTGGCATGCTTCTGGATCACATGCCCAGATTTGTTGACAATAAACTGTGAAAACATACAATTTTTTGCAGCATCATGGAGAACAAAGGTCTGGATGGGATCCCATAAAACTGAATACCAGTGTAGAGTAAAGGAACCAACCCCAACCAGCAGGCACTCAGCCTGACATAAAATCCTTTCCAATTATTTCCCTCTCCAATGTTCTTCTGAAGGAATGATGTGGTGTCGACCACTGCATTTGCTTTAATTTCAGGCTCTAGTGATGAACATATTTCCCAACATGGATAGGTTAGACAGTTTGTGGTAAGGACTGAATAGTAAATGCTGAAAAAGAAAGAATAAAGGATTTTTCTGCAGATAGCTGAAGAATACAAGGGGAGTTGTTGTGCAGAGTACTTGTGGGACTTTGGAAATATGTCACAGGAATAAGGAGAAATAGGTGTGGTAGAAAGACCTCTCCATTATCTTGTCTCCCTCCACAATAGATTATGATTAATATTCAGATTTCAATGGTTTACACACACTAAGAAAACTGTGAGGTCCTGCTTTCCTTTTACTTGTATTATACCTTTCTATTTGTATTTCTTCTTTTGAGTTC
>NDGN011161520.1:0-10607 GCA_002564285.1 Tympanoctomys barrerae | reverse complement strand
ATTTGATTAAAATTATCTGTAACAGAATGGATGTCTGATAATTTCATTACTCTATCAATTTCATTGTTTTGGACTTGTTTAAATTACAACATTATGGTTATTTTCTTTTTTTTCCTTCATGTATTTAGCACAGGGTCTCACTACTCAGTTCAGACTCATAGAGATCCTCTTGCTTTCAGCATCCCCAGTGCTGAGATTATAAGTGAGAGCCACCACACCCAGACACAGTTGTGGGCTCAGTATGTTGTAGGGAGTGGGGGAGGCACCACATGCCAGACTGGGGATAAAACCCTGATACCTGTGCTTGCCAAAGCAGGTGCTTAGTCCACTGAGCTATCTTGCTGGGCCTTTTGGTTTAATTATAGTAACTCGTATTTCTAGGAATTTATTCATTTCTTTAGGAGCCTCCCATTTGTTGGAGAATAACTTTTCAAAAGAATTTCATGGGCTGGAGAGGTAGCACAGTGGCATATGCCTTCCTGGCAAGCACAAGATCCTGAGTGTGATCCCCTTTAAAAAAAACCAAAAAATAAAAAGCCCCCAAAAACAGAAAACAAAAAACTTCAAATGATTCTCTGGATTTTGGTGGAGTTTTGCATAATATTGTATTTCATTACTAATTTTGGTAATTTAAATGTTATTTGTTTTTTAAAATTAAGATTACTGTATATCTACAGTTTAGATATACATAATTTCCACATTCATCACAGGGAATTTGTATCTATATATGATATGTCTTGATTGTTCTTTCTTTCTATTACCCTCCTCTCCCTTTAGTCCCCCTTATACTTTATCCATTTATTTTTCTTTTCCTTCCCTTGTTTTCACCGCAACTCTTCCCTAGTTCCCTTTCCCATTTAAAACATCTTCTTCCTATTTCACAACATCTATTATACAGTTTGGTCATTATTTATTCTTTTGGTTTCTCATACCAGAGAGACAATGTGATATTTGTATAACTGCTTCCAAGTTATTCCACTTAAGTGAATGGTGTCAAGTTGCATTTCTTTACCTAGAAATGTCTCAAGTTTGTCCTGTATTGCAGAGTAGTACTTAATTGTATAACAATATCACATCTTGGGCTGTCTGATAGCTCAGGGGACTAAAGTGCCTGCTTAGACAGAATGCAGGAGCGCAGTTCCATTCCAGCATGTCTTGCTGACCCTGCCTATGGGGCGTGCTGAGACAGCTATTGAGACTGGGCATGGTGGTGGGTGCCTGTAATCTCAGCACTTGGGAGGCTGAAAACAGGCTGATCACTATGAATCCCATCTATGCAGTGAGACTCTGCAGACCCTGTCCTAAACACAGAAAAAAAAGTAAATAAAAATTTTTAAAAACACATCTTTTTACATTCTTTAGTTGACAGGTGTTTGGTTGTTTCCAAGATTTAGCACTTACAAACTGTGCTACTATAAACATGTATGTACATATAGCACTGTGATATAATACTTTTATTTCTTTCAAGAAGATACTAAGAAAAGAAACAGCTGGGTAAAATGGAACCTCTAGTCCCAATTTTAGGGATCTTCACACTTATTTCCACCAGTTGGCATTTCTATCAACAGAGGAGAAGGGTTTATTTTTCCCCACAGCATATGTTATTTATTGATTTTTTAAAATGTTCTTTATGGAGATAAGATCTAAGCATTGTCTTAATTTTCATCTCTCAAAGAACCAGTGATGAAAAATTTTATATGCTTATATTCCCTTTGTACTTCTTCACCTAAGAAATGAGTATTCATCTCAGGTGCCCATTTTTGGTTCTTTGAATTTCTGAGGTTTGATTTTTTTAAATTCTTTTCATGTTCTAGATATTAGTCCTTTGTGTGAACAACAATTGGGAAAAACTTTTTCAACCTGTGAAGAGTTATCTCTTCACTCTGTTGTTGATTTTTGCTCTGCAAAACCCTTTTAATAGGATGAGATCTCAGGTATCAAATCTTGGTATTATTTCCCTTGCGAACGGGTATTTCTTCATGAAATCTTTGTCTATAACTATGTCTTCAAGAATTCTACCTCTTCTCCCTTCTAGCAGTTTTAGTTTGTTTTATTATGTAGAAGCTTGGTCTACTTTGATTTTAAATTAGTATATTATGAGACACATGGGTCTAGTTTTAGTCTTTGACATGTGGAAAGTTGGTTTTTTTAGAACCATTTTGTTAAAGAGACTTATCTTTCTTCTAGTGAAGGTGTTTGGCCCCTTGTCAAAGGATAGGTGACTGAGTGTGGAGTTATTTTTTTTCTTTTTATGTTTTTGATACAGGGTCTCACTACATAGCTCAGACTCATAGTAATCCTGTTTTCAGCTTCCCCAGTGCTGGGATTAAAGGCCTACACAGCCACACCCATGACCTGCTCAGGCTGGGGTGGGGGGTGGGGGTTGCATGGCATGTTGTGCAGGGATCAAACCCCAGTCTCTATGCTTGCCTATGCAGGCAGATTTCTCATCTAGAGCACTGATCCTAGTAAACATCAAAAATATACCATGACCAAACAGGATTCATCCCAGGGATGTAGTGGTGGTTCAATATATACAAATCAATAAATGTAATACAACTATCAACAAAGCCTCGTACAAAAATCACATGTTCAGCACCAGCCCGACAGCAGCAGATTAAAGCTCCTGCTTAGGCAAACGCAAGGGATCAGGGTTCAATCCCTTGCATGTCATGCCAGCCCAGCCCCTGTTGGGCACTGAGATGTCAATTGAGACTGGGCATGGGCACACCTGTAATTCCATCACTTGGGAGGCTGAAAACAGGAGAATCACTAGGAGTCCAATCTGTGTATTGAGACCCTATAGACTCTTCACTAAATAAAAACAAAATCACATGTTCTGTATTTGGGACAGCGGGATCTGTGAGGGGAGTGTGAGTCTGTACTCAACACTTCCTCCATTGTCTCTGGGCCAGCAGTACCCGTGAGAGGAATATCTGTCCATGCTGTGTGCTTACTTTGTTGTCTCAGGGACAGAGAGGAGTGCAAGGTCTGTGATGCACAGTCTTTCAGGTACAGGATAGATAATGATAGCCCTTGTTTCTGATCCAATCTCAGAAGCATCCAGGGTAGGCAGTATGGCAGCATATATGCTCTAACTCCTCCATCTGGGTATCCAAAGACATAGAAAATAACTGAGCAGCTGATATATCTGGCCTGGGGTTGGTTTGTTGTGGACCACAGAGAGTGAGCATTACTAATCTGCTGTGGTGCATGTGGCACCTGGTAGCAAATCCTGTTCAGACTGAAATCCTATTATGCCAGTACCTTGGTAGTTTATGGGCTACCCCAGTTGGAAGTATCCACAGCTAGGTTGTGTTTAGATGGTATCTTGATGGGCAACATAAATTATCAAGCCAAATAAGTTGATCTGTGAATTCTTCAGTACCGTTAGAGGACATGACAATAAATTAAGCTTTGAAAATCTATACTGTAAAGATGGCTGCTAGGACAGAGTGCTATATCTGCAAATCTCTCAAATGCACATCATACTTAAATACATTGTTAGTGCTTCTCGTTACCAAACGCATGACCACCTACACTCTCCACATCATTCTCCACTGTAACCTATGCTCTAACAACTCAAACTTTCCATCTTTTCAAATGTCCTTCAGTCAAGACTAATCCAGATGGCCTTGTCTAGCTGAACTTCTTGAGCTGGTGTCAAAGATTGTATGGTTCATGTCTTTCATTTATAGATAGGCCTGCAGACACATTAAAATATCTGGGTTGTTTGCACTACTTACCTACCTTATGTTTAGGTGTCATAGTCTCTGCTCCCTAGGTGGTGAGCAATGATTGAAGTTGCTGACTGCTCTGTACCTTTCTCTGCAGTACTTTTCCAAATATACATGTTATTATGTATTCTTTCACCTTTCACTTGATAAATAAAACTCTTCTTCACATTTTGCTGAATAGGAAGCATTTTCTTCTCTATTGGGTTCACTGATCTCAATCAGATAATGCTACAGATTCCTTTTATTTCACAATCTTCTGATCAACTCATTTAAAGAAAAGTTTATAGTGTGATTCAGTTCAAAAAGCTAGTGAGTATATAACAGATTTTCAGTGACCTAATTTTCTTAGAACATTGTTCTTCAAATATATGAATTATACTAAATAATCATTTATCTTTCATATGACTAGGCTTGTAAATTTTACGTTTGCATATGCAACTTATGTAAAGTTACTTTCAGGGACAGTCCTGGGGATCAAACTCAAGATTTTTTACATGTTAGGTAAATGATTTATAGTTAAAGTACATCCTTAGATTCTGAATTTATTCTTTTGTGGGATATGGACTTCTTTTGTTCTTTGTCAATGGATAGCTAAGTCCTATATTCCTTCAGGTCTAGAGATATTATGAGTTTAGAGTGAGTTAGCAATGGAACCAATGTCACCTTATCCCTTGCTAGATCAAATTCTACCCCAAAATTCTGACTGGTTAGATCATATGGAAACTTTCAGCTTGCAGAAAAACTAGTTTTATTATATATAACTTTCATATAAAATAATTATCTCATTTTTCTGGGAGGAAAATGTTTATTTTACAAGGGCAAATTTTCTTTATGCAATTTCAGGCTCACTTCATAGCATCTGTATAAGTCAGATTTTTCTTATTGAGATAAAATCCAATGTACACAACTGAAAGGATGAAATAATTTTTATGCCTCATTGTTTTTCAGGTTTCATTCCATGAACACACAGCTTCAAGGCAAAAATATCATGGTAGGAGGGCTAGAAGCTTCTCACTTCATGGCAGATTTACACAGTCATCTTTAACACTCAATACTTCCTACAGCTCCTACTATTACCACATAGTAGGCCAGAAATTCTTAAGCCCTTGTGAGTATAACTCACAGTAGCTGTGCCTGGGAAAAGCAAAAACCCATTTGTGCATTCACTCACTTCACAAATGAACATCAGGTGGCTTACACAAGAAACAAACAGCAACAGGTGAGTTTTAACCATGAGATGCATATTGTTAAATTTCTGTGCATTTAGGATGGTTTTCTTAAACATTTTCATTCATGTTTGGGGGTCAGAAGTAACCCAACTCAGTACAATGACACATGAAAAAACACATACTTGCCAGTTTCAAGGGAGTTAAAAAATGAATCATCAGAGCATTCATGCATAGATATGGAGGTAATAATGATTTTGACATTGGCTATGTGAACTAAAGTTCCTGTGGCAGTGACATGAAGCAAGAATTGACAAATGTAGACAGAGGAAGCACAACCCACCTTGATTCAGATGAAGAAGACAGCAATGTGAATACATTTCTGACTAGTAGAAATGGTGCAAAAGTTTTACGCAATCAAATAGAAGGAGCCAATGTTAGAACTAGGTCCCGAAGTATAGTGAGGATCTTGGCATGGATGAAACCTGTTGTAGGAAAATCCAGCACTGACATTAAATGTTAGAAATTGTTTTTAGCAGCTTAAAAGTTATAAGATGTTGTGATACAAGTAAACTAGTTGTAATACAAGTAAAACCTTCTTATGCACCAATAGCCATAGCCAAAAATGTTTTTATTATGGCATCTTGCTAGTTGAACTGAAAGCATTTCAAAATCTGCCTTGCTTACCAGGGCTTTCCACTGGTATTCACAGGAATGTAAAAGATTTATGGAAAGGCAATGGGTATGGGCTTGCAGCTTGTTGAATAAAGATGACACTGACAAGATTTGATTTCTGTCCCAATTGCCTGAGGTTTGATGATGAAACCACCCTCCAAAGGGAAAAAAAAAAACTGATAATCTGGATGCTCTCCACTTCTAGTTTCATTCACTTGTGGGAAATAATCAGGAAACTTACATCTGAATACTCATGAGCATCTTACAGTATTTCATGGTCTATGTAGACACAGGCAGTATTTTCCTCAAAATATGGTATAAAAATTTATGCTCTTACAGATTCAAAGAATTACTATGCTTTAATTTTAGAAATTTATTCTGTGTTTCACTCACCATTGCCTTATTCATGCAACAATAAACTAAATTTTGTTGGGAACAGACTTATTGCACCCATTTACCACACTAATCAGAATATGACTTTAACAAATGGTTTAATAATTTCCAATTGATGTTCCATTTGCTAAGCAGAGCACAAATTGAGCAGCACAGGAATTACATAGGAACAAATGAAATGTTACAATTTCAAAATAGAGAATTGTATAGTGAAATCTTAGGTTTCCAGAAAGAAGTGATATTGACCTCATATATAACAAAATAAAACCAACTGATACTGTTGATGCCAACACTGGGCCATAATGGAGGTACTGATAGGTAAACCTTGACAGAAAGAAAGCCTCAGGTGGTAAGTTTCTACAAAATCCAAAGGCAGAGTGATTTTTTTTGATGAGTTAGGCAGCACTACAATGTCACTTGAAATTCAAGGCATTGGACAATAGTTGTGTTTTATTTAATCCTAAACATGTGTCACATAAATAGACAGCTTACAAAGGAAATAACAAAATATCATAGAAAAAATTTCTCAGAGGGTTGGGATTGGATCTCCTAAGAAAACATTTACTACAGAAGAAAAGCAAAATGTTTCTGCACAGAAAATTATGCAAATATTGTGGGCCCCACTATTGAGATAACAGGTGAACAGGCAAGTGCAGCATCACAAAGAACAACTGTGACTACAGGAAAACAAAACAAACAAAATGTCTGTTGTTCCCTACAAGAAAAGATAAGAAAACATGTGAACTATCAGTATGATGCGTATGTGTGGAAGATGCCGTGGTTGTGATGATTGAAGCAGAGGTTACTTCTGTGGTAGACTTTTGTCTGTATTTACATTGTAGTTCACACTTTTTTCAAATTTCTGATGTTGTCTTTTACATTTTGTAAGCAACAAAGCAATTGATGTGAGCACACTGTCTCTTCTAATCACTGATTATAATTGATATTTTATTTTATTGATATTTTATTTTCCAGCTAAGTCCCCATTGTGCAGTATATTAGGAAGCTACTGAGAGGAAAGGAAACAACAGAGGTTGTTTTTTCTGAACAGTCAATAAATACCAAAGATTTCATAATTTATTTTTGGCATTTTTCTGTTAATTATTCATGGTTTAATGTAATAAGATTTATAAAATTAAAATGAATAATAATCAAAATTAAAATTCTAAAAAATAAACATAATTATGCACTTTCATGACAAAATTGGTGTTATGCTGTATTGGCTATGAAATCAGAGTCCCTCTTCATTTTTGGTTTGTTTGAGTTCTCTCATCTTTAAGTGAATTGTAAAATTCTTATAATAACCAAATTATTGGTTATTATAGCTCACATTCTTCTCTTTCCCCCAAAATGTGCTCTGACAATAGCACTTCTCCATCATGCTATTAATGTGAGAATCACACAAGCCATCTAACTTTTAGAAAATTTTAGCTAGTATTGATTGATGGAAAGCTCAGTGACTATGACCATGTTGGTGCTGGATGATTATTAGTTTCTCCCGTGGAATAATCAGTCCTCCTAACCAACATATTCTACTCACAGTCCGAAGACCAGAAATTACAACACTATGACAATTTCATATTCCAAAGTACTCCCAAGATTTTAAATGAAGTTGATTTTTATGTATTAGGAATATAACTCATATTATATAGGTAAAAATTGGCAACCAGTGCTACAGTCATCAATGTGTTTTTATACAGTAATTCCTAACTTTAAATCATTTTCATAGCAACCAGAGAATCTTTCCACACATCATACTAAGATGAGAAATAGGCAAAGAATTGGAATCCTATATTTGAATATTAAAATATTTACAAGTGCATATTTTTAGCAATAGATTAGCTATTCCTTAGTGGTGGTAGAATTGTATGAAGAAGGTACTACTCTTTAAGAAGACAAATATAAAGATAGCAATAATACATTTTTAGTGTTATTAATTGATACTCATTTAAAAATATTAAAATGTATCACTTTGCTCAGAGTACCTAAGAACTATGAGATAAAGCTAAAAGGGTAAATCTGCCTTATAGTTATGGGCTACAGGGAATAAAAACTAAGATATCTCAATGGCCGTGTAATGTAATAAACAAAAGAATGATGTTTAAGTACACCATGTTATGGAATGATCTGCATTCAAAGCTAAGTGTTTTCCAATAAAAGCCTAAAAGGACTCATTTCTTAAATTTTTTGCATCACATCATCTGAACAAAAGGTATTTAATTTAAAATGTCTTACTAGACTCTTTCAATATTACTAACATAATTTGGAAAAAGTTGAATTAGCATAACTTTTGTACCAAAATGTTCAATGTTAAGCTTAATATATTAACATTATATTGACATCTTTCCATATATGTCCATTTAGTATGACATTGACTGTTGGTTTGCCATAGATAGATTTTATTGGGTTGAGGTATAGATTATCTAGTTCAATTTTCTGTAGTTTTTATCATGAATGAGTGTTGGACATTGTCAAAAGCTTTTTTATGTTTAGCTAGTGATTCAGTCCATACAAAGGGTAACCTTGGATATTTACTAAATCATAACATGAAAATGTAATATGATGGAGTCCTTACTCTATGTGAGTGCTAAGGTGCAGTTTTGTGTTTTCTTTAACTTTTATAAATTCTGCCATTTTAAAACCTGTGATAAATTGAACAGACTATCACATCTTCTGAGAATACTCAACAGCTTTTGAAATTTTATTTTAAAAATCCTGTGATGAAAAATCCTTATTTCCATAGAGATTACAAAATTGTTTAGGCATTTGAAGGAGTTAATATAAATTAAGGAATAGATAACAATATAATTGCTCTTTATCTGAGCCCGTGGTCATTTTTCTTCTTAAAAACGTATATCCCAGTGTTATCTTTTCTCTATCACATGCTAATTATGAAATAAGGTAATATTTTTATAGAAGCAGGCAAGAATTATTTTTATCAATTTTACTGACAAGGAGCACAAGAAAGATACAGGGATGTTTATAGATATTGCCTTATTTTCACCATTTCTATTAAACAGGTAACCTTGAAATGAAAATTTGTTATTCTTTTTATTCTTGAATCTTCTACTAATCTGTAGAAGCAGGGTTTTAAAAGTAGGGAATTTTAGACAATAAACTTATATAGAGATCTTGTATCTGATATGGAAATTCAGTTTCTTCATTATCAGTGTGTTCTTAATTGTTCTTTATGGGTCCAAGTCAGAAATATAACTATAGCATTAACTATAAACAAAGTATTGTTCATTATATTGTAAATCTCCATGAAGAAAATGATGTTTATTAATGTACTTTGCTATTGTACTGTCTCTGTTATTGCAAGATATGTATTCCATCGAGGCTAGAAAATTGCAGTTTGCTAATAATTGTGTATTCTTTTTCTGTTTGTTTTTGGAAACTGCGCACTCCATATAATGTTCATGGCATAAAGAAAATAAAATGGAGTGATGGCAGTCCCTGGCAATGTGTGCATATGCTGGCCCGCAGGCCCAGTAACAGCAGGCCCCAGTGCAGGGAGACACTGCAGCAGGTGGGACCAATGGTCTGAAAAATCCAAGGAAACAGTGAAAACGGGAGCCAGCATTTGGTAAGCTAGGTGAACCAGCACTGTGATCCAGTGCACAAACATGCAGCACAGAAGAAGCAAGTGGTATGGCTGCCATTTTATGTAAAAGCTTTGGGAGAACTCTGGCAGCAGAAGACCATTCCCAGCCCCAGGGTCAGACACAGAACCAGCACAAATCCCACTGCAAAGTTAGCTGGAGTACACAGAACTTAACTGAGATTCGACTTAATACCAGCACAGAACTCTGGATACCAGAGGAATTCTACTACTTTTATTTTTCTTTGATATCTGATTTGTTTGCCTTTTTCTGTATGGTTATGTTTTCTGTTGTTGTATTACTTTTTGTGGTGATTTTTGTTCTGCTTTTTATTTTATCCTTTTATTTACTATTTAGGTTTCTTTAATTCATTTTTCTTTTATTTTACTCATCTTGTATCTCCCTTTCCTTAACTCTCTCTTGATTTTTATGATATTTTCATGTGAATGAACTCTCTCATCTCTCTTTCTGGTTCACTGAACTAACTCTTCACTTTCTTTTTATTTTTTCATTCATGTCCTCCAGTTTTCTAAAACTTAGCTTATCATCCCTTGCTCTCTATCCTTTTTTAGGACATTTATCTCTATATTCTGTTTCTTATACCCCTGAAATCCTCCCAGAATGAAGTTAAAAATTATTCCACTATGAGGAAAATCATTGCATACAAGTTCCTAGCATATGTTGGATTTTGTTATATAACTATAGAAATTGCCCCTATGATATAAAGATAATAGTTACCACAATTTTTGGTAGCTAGGCTATAATGACGCTATCCTTACTGATAATTGCACTATTTTGTCCAGGATGTGCACATGTTATAATCATTTTTTCTTCCTTATATGACAATTATTTGGTCTTCATTTTGGTCTTCTAAGTGTATACTACTTCTAATGTCATATCAATTATTGCTATATACCCCAAAGTAAATGTTTTTAAATAAATACATGCAATAAAAGCAAATGACAAGTAAGGGGAAAAAAGAAAGAAAATGAAAAAGACAGAGAATAAAATGAAACCCCATCTCCACAGCCTAT
>NDGN011161488.1:0-13662 GCA_002564285.1 Tympanoctomys barrerae | reverse complement strand
TCTTTCTTTCTTTCTTTTCTTTATTGCTCTTTTTCTTCCTTTATTTATTTGTCTGTCTTTCATTCAACAGGGTCTCACTATGCAGTTCAGGTTGGCTTTCGACCCACAGTATATCCCAGACTGGCCTCAAACTCACAATGATCCTCCTGCCTCAGCCTCCTGGGTGCTGCAATTGTAGGCATGTGCTACCATGCCCAGCCTCTTTTTTATTTATTTATTTTTTTAAGATGAGGTCTCACTATGTAGTTCTTCCTGGGATTGAACTGTGTAGCCCAGGCTGGCATCAAATCCATGGTGACCCTCCTGCCCTAAATTCTGGGATTACAGGAGTGTGCCACCACACCTGGCTTATTCTCCCCCAGTAGGATTCTATTCAAGAAAAGAATACAGGGCTGGGGAGATAGCTCAGAGGAATAAGCACTTCCCTGGCAAGCACAAGGGCCTAAGTTCAATCCCTGGTTCAGAAAAAAAAAAAAAGAAAAGAAAAGAAAAGAAAAAAGAAAAAAATGACTGTCTGGTACTCTATAGGAACAGACAGAAAGCCACTGAGGATTTGTGTGTATGTTATTGGCGCCGGGGAGATGGCTCAGTAGAATAAGTGCTTCCCTGCCAAGCACAAGGGCCTGAGTTCAATTCCCGGTTCTGCCAATTAAAAAAAAAAAAAAAATTAAAAAAAAAACCCTATAATAAAAAAAGAATACAAAAAGCTGCTTGGAACAATTGGAAGTCACTATGCATTGGGCCCTCACAGTTGTAAGCAGACACTAGGACAGGGGAGTCACACACAGCAATGGGACCAGCTCAGGGGTGCCTGGAGATGGGGTCAGGCATCCCCCATATCTCAGCAACAGAGAGGACCTCTGGGTAGTGGGCATGCAGACCCTATCAAAGTGCTCACAGCAGTGCTGGCACCCAAACCAAAGACAAGACAAACACCTCTCGGGACCCATGGGGCAGTGGGGGCCTTGGGTTGCACCCCCAAGAATCTACCAAAACACGTGTCCCAAGAAATGGGGTGTGGCCACATCCTCTCCTCAAAAATCTGTGAACTCAGAAGAAAAGAGCCAACCAAGGCCCATAACCAGTGCATCCATGATAAACGCTACACCACATGTAGGAAAGGGGTTTTGTTGGGAGGAAACCAAGTAATAGACTAACAGACATTTTCTCCCAATATTAGGGATTGAACCCTGCAGAGCCTTTGCTCTCAGCTACAACTGCAGCCCTGTCCTCTTCCATTTTTTATTTTGAGATAGAGTTATTAAATTTCCAAGGCTGGGCTTAAACGAGATCCTCCTGCCTCAGCCTTCCAGAGCACTGGGATCACAGGACTACACCACCACACCCAGCTCTCACTGGCCTTTTTCTTTTCTTTTTTGGTGCCCGGAATCAAACTCAGGCCCTTGCACTTGCCAAGCAAGCACCAGGCCATCTCATTGGCTTTTCATTAAGGGAGCCCACACTTGTTCTCTGAGAGCAGAATAGTCAGCAGGGGCGGGATTCCACAGTGGAAACAAGCCGACACCTTGCTGCTCAGCGCTCACTCTTTTTTTAAAGGTGGCAGGTTGCACCTCTTCAAGGTTCCCGGCTCGGATTCCACACAGCCTGAGCAGGCCAGCTGAGGACACCTCACAGGCATCGGCTCGCAGGCTGCCCCTGCCTGTGACCTGCACATGGCAGCTGGTAGCAGGGGACACACAGCAGCTGGGCCTTGGGGGCTGGGTCACGAGCTTCTTTAACTTTATCCTAAGCATACATATGGAGGCTCTCCCATTGTCTTAGTTACTTTTCTCTTGTTGCTGAGACAAAATACCTGACATCCAAAGTTAAGGAAGGAAAGGTCTACTTAGCGCTCAGTTTGTGGAAGGTGCAGTCCACGGTCAGCTGGCCCCAAGGCAGGGTGACGTGGCAGAAGGGCATCTTGGGGAAAAGCAGTCCATGACAAGCAGGCGGGTGACAGCACATTAGCCCTCTTTTACACCCTAAGGCAGGTGTAGTGCTCACACCCTTAATCCCACCCAGAACTATGTTGAACCAATCAGTGGACTGATTTGGTAATCACACAGCCTTAATCCCAGTACCACATACTTCTAATTCAGCCACCTCTGAAAAAGCCCCATTTAAGACTCCGAGAGGCTTTGCGAGACACCTAGACACAAGGCAGAACACTCTTCTTTCCCTTCCCTTCCCTTCCGCTCCCCCTTCCTTCCTCCCTTCCTCCCTTCCTCCCCTTTCTTCCTTCTTTCCCTCCCCTTCCTTCCTTCTTTCCTTTCTTCCCTTTCCTTAAGTGGGGAGCCTATACACTGAGCTACACTCCCAGCCCTTTTAAACTTTTTTAAAGACAGTATGTTGCTAAATGTCCAAGTTGCCCAGGCTAGGCTTGAACTTGCAATCCTTCTGTCTCAGCCTCCCCAGAGCACTAGAATTACAGGCCTGCACTTCCACCACACCTGGCTAGGAAGTACTTAATATCTGCAAATTCAGTATTAGTTTTCATTGGTTGCTATTGGCTTTCAACAACCTTGACTCCATATCCTTCAGAAGTGGAGGCCAGTGGTGCAACATGGGGCATGTGGACCAGGTCAGAGACCGCTTCCTCTCTGGAGCCACTGCCTTTTCCAGCCCCAGAGGTGCCCAGCTCCTTGGCCCACAGCCGAGGCCCTGCGTGACCTCCCATGGGGCAGAACCAGAGCCCACCCACAGGCCAGCCCCAGAGTCACCCCACACCCTACATCAACCCATCCTCTCCCTCACCCACTGACCTCCTCTGTGTTGCGCACCTGTGTTCACTCTGTAAAATTCCACTCTTCAGTCCCCTGCACCCTTGTAGGAGTCTAGAGTACTTCTTCGGATGGTTGGAGCAGGTCTAGTGAGCCACAGTGTGCTCATCCCCCACCCCCACCCCCACCCCGCCCCAGAAGACACACAGGACATTTCTTACTTGAGAGCCATTCAACATAGAAGTGCTAGCTGGGGTGGGGGCAGGGGATGCTGGTGGCAAACACCTGTGATCCCCGCACTAAGAGGCTGAGTCATGGAGATAGAAGTGAATTCAAGGCCAACGCAGGCTACATAGTTTATGGCCAGCCTTGCACTACAAAGCAAGACCCTGTTACAAAATACAGCACAACACAAAAGAGATGCTACCCTAGCTGGGCATGGTGGCAGCTGCCCTTCATCCCAGCACTCTGGAAGGCTGAAACAGGAGAACTGAAAGTTCAAACACAATGTGGGCAATGTGATTTAGCAAGACTGTCTCAAAATAAAAATTACAAAGAGAACAGCGGGATGCAGCTCAATGGGAAGGCTCTGGGTTCCAGCCCAGCTCCACACACATACAAGAGTGGTGTTATCAGCCTTGAGGTGCAGGCTGCCACAGAAAGGGGAGGAGGTGAGCTGATGCATCTCCTAACCTGTAACCTTCTTCCTGTTAGGAAGGTTAAGTTGATTCTTCTTTGGAGAAATGGTCACTCAAGGCCTTCATCTCTTTGAAGCATATTGCTAAATTGTAGGAGCAAAATATATATTGCTTGCTCAAAAATTTTCCCCAATGCAGTACTTGGGATTGAGGTTATAGCCTTGACACTGAGCTACAAACCCAAACCTTTTTATTTGGGGGTTTGGTTTAGTTTGGTTGAGACAGGGTCTCACTATGTCGTTCAGGCTGGCCTTTAAACTCAAGGAGATGCTCTTGCCTCAGCTTCCCCAGTGTGCCCTCAACCCTTTTTTTTTTTTTGTAAACAAATGGTTTAATAATTATCTTTACATGCTTTCTTTGTAAATTTTTCTTGTTCCAATAAAAATACTCTCATCTTTTATATCACCGATGTTTTTCAAAATCAAAGTATGAGGATACTAGTCTTAAGCTTATAACTACACTATAAAACAATGTTTTAAAAAGTTCTATGATCTGACTTACAATTTTTTGTCTTTTTGAGATAGCATCTTGTTATGCAGTTCAAGCTGGTCTTGAGCTCACTTTGTAGTCGAGGATGGTCTCGAACTCACAGTGATCCTCCTGCTTCAGCCTCCTGAGCGCTGGGATTACAAGTGTGTACCAGCATGCCATTCTCTCAACACTTTTTTTATTCTAAGAGCATCTTGCTAAGTCATTAAACTGCAGGTGGGCAAACCAGGTCATTCAAAGAGGTGTTCAAAATAAAAGCAAGGAGAAGCCGGGGAGATAGCTCAGTAGAACAAGTGCTTCCCTGGCAAGTGCAAGGGCCCAAGTTTAATCCCCAGTTCTGCCAAAAAACCAAAAAAAAAAAACATAATAAAAGCAAGGAGGCACTAAAGCTCACCAGGGTCCAGGTGGCTTTTGAGATTCATGCTGCCTGGAAGGAACCTGGCCTACAAGTCCACATACAACACTGAAGACATTTACATAGCTTCCATCAAGGTAGGCATTATGGGTACAGGTGTTCAAGGCACTGCTATACATGAGTTTGGGTGAACGTAAGTCAACCAATTTCTGGGGTAGGTATCCAGGAATACAATTTCTGGATTGCATAGTCATGGCACATTTATTTTTTATAAGAAACTGCTGGGATTCTTGGCATGTCACATCCCCGCTGGGATCCTGTGGAGTCCCTGCTGTCTCTCCAACCACTAGGCTCTCAGCCTCTCTGAGCACCGTGTGTTTCCCGCAGAGCTCTGTGGACACTATGCTGGTGGGGTCGGGGAGTGGGAAATGAGAATTAAAAAAAAAAAACCAAAAAAACCCCACCACATCCTACATCATGTGGCTTAAGATTTGTAGGGTACATGAGTGCCCCAGGGCACACCCCACACCACCCTAGCATCTAGACTTTCTGAACGCGTACTTGATTTTGCCTATTAACCCTGCCTGTACCCCTCACACACAGATCGTGAAACGCCTCTCCATGACAAGGTGTCAAGAACCTGCCCAGAGTGAGCTGAAGTCTTCATCTCCTTGTTAGGGTGACCTCTTTGGACTTCATCCAGTGACCATATAATAAATGTATTTAGGGGCTAAATACATGAAGCTCCTAAGCTCCTCTGACCTTCCCAAGTCCTGACAAGCCCCAGGAGTCACACCTGATATACCAGTCATGTTCCCATAGCCAAGACACAACACCCAATGCCTACATCTTCAAGGAGAGTTTTAGTTTGGCTCCTTTGGAGGTTTTGGTCTGTTGTGCAGGACCCCAAGGCAGGCCAGCACGACTCCCTGCATTGTGTCCTGGAAGTAGAACAAGGGACAGACTAGGAAGGGAGAACACAGAGACCCCTCTTCTGATCAGGGCCCATATAGGAGCAAGCCAACTAGAGTGCCCAGCACCCCATCACCTCCCCAAACCCCAGCTGTGAGCCAATGAGGATCTGGAGGAACATCCAGACATAACCTTAACACCTGAGCTTGTGCTAACATGGAGATGGTCTTTGTGAGCCGACCCCCACTCTGAGCCACGAGAGGGCTGGAGCTTTCAGGAGCCCCATTCCTACCCCGACCTCCCCAGATGGCACTACCTGGCAGGCAGGGCTCCCCAACATCATCCCTGCAGAAGACACTATGGGTGCTGTCCCATCAGACTTCACTTGCAAAACACTAACTGCAGGAAAAAATGAAGAATTTGAAGATGCCACCTGCAGAGCACTCACATGCAGGCACGGCGAGCCGAGCAGGGGCTGGGCACGTCTGCTGTGTGGCTGACTTCCTAGGCAGCTTTCAAAGCTCTCTGTTCTAGGTGACTTCTCATTGTTCCTATCATGAATGAATCTTGCCCTGTATTTGCTAACTGGTTAGTTAGCAATGAGTACAGAACACTGGTTAGTATCAGGTTGTTTTGTAGCCAGTGTTTTGGTGACACTAATAGTTTCCGCGTTGGCTCTCTTGTTTTGCTACCTAGAAACATCACTTGAAACAATGTGATTTCCACTTACTTGTTCTAGGTCATGCTACCCTGGCAGCCACCTCCTGACTCCAGCATGATGTTACCTCATTCCAGCAGAGAGATTTGCCCAAGGAGCCCACATAAGAGACAGAATCAAATTCAAGACCAGATCCAGGCCTTTTGGTTCCAAAGCAACAGCCCTTCCTGCCCAGCCATCCTCTCGGGCTTCACTGGGTAAAGTTCTTCCTTCCTTTGCTTCGGTGTTTGAAGACTGCATCCCTCAGGTAAAACTCCCAGAATAATTATAGGGATAGCAGTGCAGGGAGAGCAAATACTGAGCCCTTGTCTCCGCTTTCAATTTTAACTGAGAAACTCTCTTCTTTCATTTTTAAGTACAATAACAATAACTATACCTTTGTAATGTGAGGATATTAGTAATGATGTGTATTTCTCTAGCAAAGACCCCAAAATCAGTCTATTTGGAAGAGGGATGGATCATCCCTTTGTTGATAAGGCTTTCCTCCCAAAGGTGTATTCCAACTACATTTTTTTTTTTTTTTTGTGGTACCAGGGATTGAACTCGGGACCCTACACTTGCCAGGCAGGCACTTATTCTACTGAGCTATCTCCCCAGCCCCCAACTACATTTACAGACATAAAATATCTTACTTCCTTGTTGATAAGCAGAAATTGACCACTGTGTTGGTGCTGATTCAGCAGCAAAACAAGCCTTCATGAGGCACGTCTGTATCTGAAGAGCTGGATAACATGATGTACAGAACTTCAATTCAACAACCTACTATAAAGGTTCGTAAGAACCCCAGAGGCGGCTTTTGTGAAAGGCTGATAGGTATTTTCTTCTTCTTTTCGAGATGGTGTCTTATGTCATCCAGGCCGATCTTGAACTCGCACAGTAGACTAGGCTGGCCTTGGACTCGAAATCTTCTGGCCTCAGCCTCCCATGTGCTGGGGTTTCAGATGTGCATCCCCACAGCTGTATATCACCTGGCTAGTATGTATATTTTATTAAATGAACATAATGTACAACTAAAAGCACCATATTTACGGAGGAATTAAGATCACAGACACCTGGATTAGCACCTAGAACATACATAGAAAACAGGAAGAAAGAAGGGGAAGCTGCTGGCATCATTTGGGCACCGGTTATCCCAAGAGAAGAGTCTCCCTGGTGCTGCGCAGTACCTCATGGCCTTCCACAGGAGCTCGGTGGCCAGCTGACCTGGATGCTTCACGTCTGCAGGGCTTTGTAACAGAAGTGCTGTGCCTGGTAGATTCTATGTGTAAACTTAAATAAAGGATGCCATGTGCTATGCCCACCCTTGTTTTCTTTTTGTGACATGATTTTGAGATACAGTTCAAACTGGCCTTGAACTTACTTTATAGCCCAGACTGGCCTAGAACTCAGTGATCCTCCTGCCTCAGCCTCCTGGATACTGGGATGAGAGGTGTGCACCACCATGCCCAGCCTTACCCTCATTTTCTTCCACAGTTATTTCACTACACACAGGTGTACTCTCAGGGAGATGCTGGGAAGCACTGCTTGGGGATGTGCTACTGTTCAAGGGGGCCCTGTGACCTGCAGAATCTCCCCTAATTCACAAGGACATTGACATCTGCAGAAGCCACTAACCCGACATGGTTAGGTTATGCAAAGCCTCACTAACCTGGACTCGGAAAGCCTGCACACTGTGTGAGGGTTGGGCATCACAATGCTGTGCCCAAATGGGATCTTTGCACCTCACAGCAATCACAGGACAACTCCCTGGATCATGAGAGTGCAGTGGTCCTTCAGCAAGAGTGACTCTGCTCCCATGAGCCATCAAGCAATGTGTGGGGAGAGCCTGTCACAACCCTGGGGGCTGCACGCATCCAATGAGCATGGAGGGTAGCAATGTTGCTAACCACGTTACAGTGCGCAGGGTGGCCCTGCCCAGAAGTCTCACCTACAAACAGGAGTGGACACGGGGGTCCCATCACGTTCACCACCAGAAAGCGGAGCGCACCTGGAGGCTGCAGGGCCTGAGGCTGCTCCCCTTAGCCCAGGCCCCGCCCATACCTGGACGGCTGAGAGCAGGTGAGGCACTATGCAGACAACCTGCGTTTGAGGGGATGTATGCAAACGGCTTCAGAGTCCTTTGGTGGGGCAAGTTGAGTATAAAGGCAAACACTCAATGTGCCTCATTTTAAACTCAAAAACTACACACGAAATGTCATGCACTGCAGACACCATTCTTTTTTCCTTTTACATATTTACAATTGTACATATTTACTTATCAATAATAGGTCTACTATCTTTACACTTACAAAATTATTTCAAAATGTTGGACAGTGACAACACTGGATTCCCTTCACACACACTTTGTGGTGATTTGTTTTCTCCCTTAAAAGGCAATTATTTACTCCACACTAAACCACAGTGAGTGCCTCAGAGGAAAATCATGGAGAAAAAGAATATTTAACCAGAATTTTCACATAAGCCTTAGATGAATCTGTTTCAGTAACTCAAATAAATAATATTTATTATTTACTAAGCTTCCCCTGCCAGAAAAAAGGAAACAAAATGAACTCAACAAGCCCCAGCTACTGTACCTTAAAACGCTCTGACTTTTGTAAGCAATGAAGTTACGTTCCAGGCCCCGTCAGAGGCCTTGGGAAGGGCTACCTAGCTTGGGCTCCAGCAAGCACTCTCGCCACGCCTGTCATCCCGCGTACACCTGCGGCTGCAGCGGGGGCGGGAGCTTGTCGTTCTCTACGTTTTCAGAGTCTATCGCGGCCAATGGCTGGGCTGCGGGCTTAATTTCAAGTGGGTATTTTTCAACAATGTCTTGCACCTCCTTTGCAATTCCATCCGTCCAATCTATTAGGTCTTTTTCAAGTTTCTTAGCTTCATTCATGATCCTTTCTTGCCGTTCATTCAACTGAGACAGGAGATCCAAGTTCTTATACATCTGCTTGACGCCTAAGCAGGCATCCGGAGACCAGCTTTCAGATTCCTGCTTCCTGGGAGAGGTCTGGCCAGACATGTAGCGATCAAAATCCTCCTGGCTTAAATTCAGAGACTGGGCATCTAATTTCTCAATGAAAGCTACAGCACAGCACTGAGAGAGGAGAGAATGTTGTTAGTCAGGTGTGAAAGCTACAAGTACTCAATTAATTTTTTAAAACTTATTTTTGCAGTATTGCAGATTGGATCCAGGGCTTTTGCCCTTTAAAAAAAAATTGTTTTTAATTTTGATGGGGGTCTCATTAAGTCACTAAGTTGTCCAGGCTACACTTAAACTCGTGATCCTCCTGCCTCAGCCTCCCAGAATGCTGGGATTATACACATGCTCCACCATGCCTGGCTTCAAATAGATTTTTTCCTAAATAGATTTTAAAACATTTTTGTTATGGGAAACTTAAAATAGCAACCATAGGCAAATGATAATGAGTCTCCCTATCCTTCAGCTTGAAAAATCAGCAACTCACAGTCAGTCACGATTTGGGCCACAACCTGGGTGTCCCCTCCAAACGTACCACAAGGCCACTACTCAGAGCTGCCAGGCCCAGAATGCCCACCAGGACACCATCCAGTGGGCATGGGTCCTCTAGTGCACATGAGCCCCTGGTACACAAGGGAAAAAGGAAGGGTCCCTGAAATGAGACCCCTGAGTTGTCACCTCAGTCATTATCAGCAAGTGTGTGACCGCCAGAGTCACTGGAGCTCTGTAAAATGTTGTTTCTGAATCTGTAAGATGGGGTGCATATCAGTCAGTTTTATGGTAAGAAGGGACACAGACACATATTTTCGAACACCGTCCACTGGCAGGGGAAACATGGAACAGAAACGGGTTGCCAGGCAGCTTCCAGTTGCCCAAAACTCGTTCCCAGGGGCCTGGGTCGTTCCTAATGGGCAAAGCCCGTCTCCTCCCACAGCCTTAACACTGCAGCCTGGAGGCTGCCCGCCTGCTCTTGGCATGGTGGACCATGCAGCCCTGGCCACTGGCGGAGAGGTGACCTAAGGTGACTCAGATGCTCCAAACAGGAACAAGAACTCTGCACTGCTCCAGGGAGAGAGGAGAGGTGTGGGGGCAGGGAGGACAGTTTCAGCCTGGAGGGAATTAAGTCTGAGGCCCACTAAACACTGGCATGCAGTGTGGGCTCCAGCCCTGAGGGCCCTCACTGCCAGCAGGTAGGTGATGACAGAACTGCATCACATGAGATAGGCGGTGAGACGCACAGAGGACGGGACACCAGGAGGCTGCCTGTCGGGGAGCAGAGGCCACCAGCCTACACAGCGGTGAACTGTGGGGCTATGGGAGGCAAGGGCTAGGGGAGCTCCAGAGCAGAGGAATCAGGAGGCCAAGCAAAGTAAGACTTCACTACAAAGCACCACAGTCCAGGACCAGGACAATTCAGCTGGGAGCTCAGCTAGAAGAAGGCCTCTCAGAGCTAAGGCGATGGCGCCTCTTCTCCAACAGCCACAAGGCCTTTGGCTGAGTGCCAGGAGGTAGAAACCTATGTGACTTGGTTACAAGCACTCTTGACACAAAGTATGCACCCCTTAGCCATGCTGGTTCTGGCCTCAAGAGTGCCAAACTACTCCACACTGGCATCGGCCCTCAGGAAGCCAGGACGGTGGCACACAGCTGTGACCCCAGCACAAAGCAGGCTGAGGCAGGAGGCTCACCTTCAGTTCAAGGCCAGCCTGAACTATATAGTGAGATCTTATCTCAGAATGAACCCCCAAATCAGTCAACACTCCTCCAGCCCTAGCTCCAGCCCTACCAGATTGGTGAAGTAATAGCCATCCTCCCCGGTCATCAGCCGGCTCGGGTTGCAGAAGCGAGTGATGTACTGGATGTTGGACTGTAGGCGAGGCGGGTTGCCCTTCAGCACAATGTAGATGAGCGTGGGCAAGAAGTCGTCAGCAGAAGCTGGCTCGTTCTTGGTGATCTTGATGGCATTGAAGATGTGCTTGCTGCACCTGGTGATGCAAGCCAGCTTGTCTCGGGGCACGCGCTTCGAGTCCATTTCGATGATATCTGTGAGTTGAAGGGGGTGCCACCATAGGAAACAGTCAGTGAAGGCAGCAAGAGGACAAGCACATCTGCCTATCGAGGTGAGAGAGGCATCCTTGTGAAGTAAAGTGTCAGCCCAGTAGCTAACTGGGAACATGGGAGGTGCAGGCCCCAGCTTGATCTCACTCAGAACGCTTACCACAAGCCAAGCCTGACGCAGTCTGTGCCACAAACACCTTTTCTCACCAGGAGCTTACGTAATAGAGATTGGCTGCGAGAGGGCAAATAACAACCCTGATGATACACAGGAGGGGACAGCAGTGAGATCTCGAAGCCTAAACAGGCTCCTAATCACAAGGGGGACAGCCTCTGAGCTCCATGGCGAAGGGAGAAGTGGCCTGCTCTGCTTTCTCGCTCAGAACTCTCTTGGGATCTGAGGAGCTGATGGGGGGGGTACACAGGGCAGCTGGGGAACAGACCGAGACCCCAGTGGAGGCTGAGGTCATGCTGGGTGCAGCCCGTGGGGACAGTGGCCATTCTGCCTGGGGACCATGTTCCACCCGGGGGTCTAGGGCAGAGGAGGACGTGGCTGGGGACACACAGGGATGGCAAGGAAGGGAAATGCTAACCACCCTGCTCTCTCCCTGACAGCTGTATGTATGTGTGGAAATAACACGCGTATACCATACATATGTATGATAAATGTGCACTGTAAGATGGCATGAACAGCCATGTGGCTACTATGCAAAACATCTGGAGATCAGAACACACATGTGGGTCTGCAGTGGCCAGTCCTCCAGGTGTGGAACTCTCCACAGGACGCATATGACACGTGTCACCTACTTCCAGCAGAAGACAATGCGAGGGTACATGTCTACCCCAAAGAGCATTTTAGTTCTCAAAGAAAGGAGTCATGCATGGCCTTTGTCTACTGCTAAGTCCAACCAGGGCACAGCCTCTGCTGAAGTCTGGGGGACACAGTGAGGACCAGTGGGCACAGGGGTGTCACATGGTGTGGTAAACCTGTGGCTGTGCCTCTGTGCTCAGCAGGGGGGAAGAGAGAAGGGCAGCAGGTGTGCACCACTGGCAGGAGAAAGTGCTTGAGGCCCAGGCCACATGCTGGGGCTCGGCGGGGGCTCTACCCTGAGCTGAGTCTGGGCAGCCACCTGGGGACCTCAGGGTCAGGCCTTGGAGAGACAGGGACAGACATTCTGCCAGGGCAGGCAGCCGTCTTGGTGGGCCGACTTGGGCTTTTATTCTTGATACTACTGTGGCAATGACAGGACTTTTGGTCACTTTAATCTTCTAATTCTGGGTTCTAATTTGTTATGATGCTTCAGTGTATTGTCTTTGTTCTGCTTAACTAGAATTTATTACTAAAAAAACCCTAACAACAAAAAAGAACTAGCCAAGTAGGGACAGCTTTTTACTACTTTCATTGATCCTCTGTAGTTTTCTACTTTGTACTATATATTGTTAGCCGCTAACCTCTGTGTGTGTGTGCGTGCATGTGTGTGTGTGTGGGTAGGTGGGTGTGTGTGTGTAACTAGGCATGCCGGGCACCATTGTGCCAGAGCTGCACACCCCAGCCCTACTTTAAACCTGCACCACTTTCTCCCTAATCTCCACTCTGCAAGGTCTGAGAGTGAATTCCTTCCCATGTGGACTTGTGTGGTCCCTGCTCCCCAGGGCAGAGCTGCATGGAAAGGGAAGAGAGTGCAGAAAGAGGAAAAACCACAGGAAGAAAGCACCCAGGCATCGCCCTGGGAGGCCCTGGAGCAGCTGCTTTAGCTCTGGACACTCGCTTGAGGTGCAGCTCTGGGCTGGCACTGCGCTCTACCCTAGGCAGTGAAGGAGGAAAAGGCCAATACGCAGGAAACTCACTGCTCCAGGGGCTGTTCTGAGTAACCATTTCCCTCTCTAATCTACTTATTTTTCCCCAGAGGCTGCAGATAATCACATTATGTCTCACGTCTGAGAATTTTGCTTGTCATCAGGAGGACAGAAAGGCAGATGGGTACTACCTTAGCTGCATCAGGCTTGCTCTTAAGGGAGCTCTGAGTCCCGACTCCACGCAGCCCCTGCGTGGCGCTCACCAGAGTGCTCTCTGCATATTTGTATATGGGGCTGCAGACCATGCTGCAGAGGGGTCTACTGAACACTGGAGCACACTCAGTGCCCACTGGACACCAGTTCTGACTTGCGGCACACTCAACAGCAGCTCCTGCTGGGACCTGGGGTCTCACTCACACATGGAGTGTGTGAAAAGCAGGTGTTGGGCTCTTGCCTCCAGGTGCTGCCAAATGCACCTGAGGGCAGCCAGTGGCTGCTGGGGACCCCGGCCTGGGTGCAGGCTTCCTTAGAGAAGTTCTAAGATGAGGAGCTAAATGGGAAAGGGCAAATGTTGCCATCGACTCCAGGCCCTGGCACTTGCCTTGTACCCTCACTCTTGGAGCTAAGCGATGCTGAGCATGGCTTTCCTGGATTCCTTGTTGTCTTTTCTTCTTTCTTTTTAGAAATAATGGGGATTGAACCCAGGGCTTTGTACTCAGCTACCTCCTTAGCTTTTTATTAATATTTTTTGCCTCAATAACTTGCCAAGTTATACAGGCTGGGCTCAAACTTGAATCCTCTTGCCTTAGCTTCCCAGAGTGCTGGGATAACATGTGTACCATTATGCCCTGGCTCAAAAATATGTATTTTTTTCAAAATCTTTTTCTTTTAGGGGCCTGCCCCTTAGCTCAGTTCTTTAAGCGGCTGCTTCAACAAAGCAGTCAGGCTCAGGT
>NDGN011161485.1:0-16674 GCA_002564285.1 Tympanoctomys barrerae | reverse complement strand
GACCATTTTGTATCTGTATATACAAAATAGGATAGATATACAGCTACTTTCTCTTATTTCAATAAAAAGAAAGCTATGTACTAATAGTGTTTGGACAGGATATCATGTCTGCATCTTATACTACAAGTAAGCACTATGAAGACAACAATATGCAATGTATGAATTATTGAAATTGTCCTATTAATTGGTTTTGAAACTGTCTCATTGCTATTTGTTTCTGAATAAAATTAAAATTTAAAAAAATTAAAAAGAAATATGCTATTTAAATCAGAAGTTTCTAGCTATATTTTCATATATTCAAACACACACACAATCTTCATAGCCTTTTGTGAAATTGTACCATGAATACAACTAATGTCCTTTAATATGATTGTACACATACAAAGAATGACTGAAACTAAAGTTGATTGTTTAAAGTAACAAAGACCTTATTCCAGTGAAAAACACTTTATCAAGAGTAGTGGCATAAGTGTGTTCAGAGCAAATGATTATATCTTGAGGATCTTTAGAGAAATAAATGACAATGTGTCTTTAACTGTAATAAATATTTAAAATTGAACATAATTTCAGCATACATTTTGATCATCTCTAAGTATGTTATTGTGGTGAATTAAAACTACATGAGATGTTAATATTCATAAAATATGGTGTTAATCACAAAATGTCACTCTCCATGTTTATTTTACTTATTTAATTTTTTACATTTTTACATAGAGTTTTCTTTACTATTAAAGGAAAGAAACAGGAAGTGGAGGCTTCAGTGGTAAACAAGAATCAGAAAGAAGTGTTCTCAGCATCGAGGACACTGTCGTTAACACAGGTGTCAAACAGCCCAGATGTCCAGGAAATAGTGACTAGCACTCCCAGGAGACACACCAAAGTACCTTCCTGCTAATGTTGTGTTGTCATTTTCTCCCCTTGAATTTTGGTGCAGGTACCATTGTAAATGTGTATGTTATATACAAAAGAAATTTCTCATTACCTAGAGTAACTAATAACATTGTTAGAAATTATTCAAACAAATACACCGACAGGGCCCAGTCACAAAGTGAACATCCTTACTTTCAGTAGTAGAAGCCACCTCCTCCTCCCTGAGCAGAGATATGAAGGCTTTCCTCTAAAGCCCAAAGTCAACTTTAGCCATCTCCCATGGCAACAACGGAATCAGTGCCAACCTTCTAAGTAAACAAGCACCTAGACTGTTTAAGCACCTACATCAGTTGGCAAAGAAGGCAAATATTTGTCTACTGTACTGGTAAATATGACAATTTACGTTTCCTTCTGTGAAGTTTTAAATTAATTCTGGGGTATTGTTTGCCTGTGTATACAAATTCTAACTTTATTCTCTATTACTGGTATACAAGTAACAGTAGATTAGCTTGGAGAATGCCTTTACGTAGCAATAGCCTCAACTCACCAAGTCTACAGTAACCTCAGGATGGTTCCACTGTGCTGGGTCTGTGCTGTGGGCCACAGTGTAAAGCTGACAAGTTTCTCTTCTGCTTATTCTCTGCTTTTTCATAACGAGTGCTACCTTACTATCTGTTGTATACCAAGCCATCCTTTTATAGGTCTCTTGGTGAATTGGATCCCTTGGAAGTCGCATGGAGCCAAGACCCACTTTAGTCAAAATTATTTCCAAATAGAACAAAAGATGTCCCATTAGAAAATAAATTTTTATACTTTTTCATTGATCTTTCCTTATTCTTAAAAGCCTTGTAGATATAAATGAAAGGAATATAGTAATACGTCCAATTCCTCTCCCAAAAGATTTTTAACTCATAGCTTCCGCTTCAAAAGATCTTGAAATTCTTCCCACTTTTGTTGACTGCTTCATGATGAATATGCCACTTGATTTTTTTTTTTTTTTAAGTCTGGCCAGGACAAGACTCAGAGTTTGTGGTAGTACTGTGCTATGAAATAAAAATGTCAGGGTAGGTCCTCTCTAATGTACAGTGGGCTTCAAAATTTATAATCCCCAGATGATACTTATTTCTGTAAGTCAGCTAATGGCATTTCAGGAGGTCTGGAGGTTGGTCTCACGATCAGACCCCCCTGCCTGCTTGGCCTCCATGCTGCTTGCCTCCTGCTCTGTGGACCCCCCTTCTCACACAGGAATCTCTTTGATCTCAAAGACAGCTCTGTAAGGTGCAAAACAAAACAAATACCAGGACACTTCTCTCTCTGTGCACATGAAGAGTTGTCCAAGGGAATAAGAAAGCTTCAAAACAACTGACAGTCCTTTCCTTGAAGCATCTTTCAGAAGCACCAAATTAATTTCTATCAACAAAATTATATTTTTCAAAGAAAAAATTTCCCAGACATAAAAGGAATAAAACAAATGACATCTCAAAATGACTTTTATTATCCATTTTCATAAGCATAAAAACACCCCAGGGGCAGTGAGTCCTGCTTTTTATATTAACGGCATTCTCCAGAGTTTTGAGAGAATAATTTTTATAGTACTTCCTTTATTATTAATTTATACTACACCATACATGCAATTTTCCAGGACCTGACCTGGTTTCAAATATGCTTTTTCTTAAAACTAAGGAGTGATGCAGGCACAGATCTACATAAATTAAGTTGATAGTATGCAGAGTGAGCATGCATAAGAAAAAATAATAAAATGGAACTTTGGTGCCTTCTAGGTATAAAAGTAGGAACATGTAATATTGAAGCCATTAATATGTATTAAATTTAAAACCTGAGATGAAACAGTGAGGCCTGAGGTAAGATGTATTGCTTTGTACATGTCTCACTGTGCAGCTCGGACTCAAGTGATCCTCCTGTCTCAAGCTCCCCAGCACTGTGTGTGCCACCATGCCTGGTCTCGGTGGCTGGCTCAGTGTGCCTGGGGGTGGGGCTGGCACAGCACATGGCGCCAGGGATCAAACCACAGTCTGTGCTTGCCTAGGTAGATGTTCAAACTCCTAAGCTATCTTACTGGCCTGTGGTTTATATTTAGAAAAGATGACTCCACTAAAACACAGAACTCCATTAATACATGCCTTTGCTACTTTACTTCAACATAATAAGAATGTTGGATTATCATTAGTTTCATGTAAAATACACACACACACACACAAATGAAACCTCCCCAAGGACAACAGAAACAGGAATTTTGGTGATGGTTGTTTTTTAAAAGAAAAATTATCAGTACTTCTATCTTCTATAGAGATTAAGAACCAGCTTGTGAGGTTAGAAATACCTTGTATAATTTTTGTATGTCCTTGGGAAAATTATTTGAAGAAACTCTCTAAACATCATTTTTAGTTTGGAGATTTAATGACTATTTCACAGAATTGTGTGAATACAATTCAGTGTTACTTCATGAACGATTCTGTTTGAGAACAGTTTGGCTCACAAGCAAACATGTCAGGATTTTGTTTTTGTTTGCAAACTTTACATCAGGTGACGAACACATTTGTGGTCATCTTTTCTGCATAAGTACCAATGTGGCTGTGTTTTCCAAAATCATGGAACAAATTAAGTTCGTGAGCTGAGGCACCACCGTAATGTACATGAAAACATACGGTAGGGTGACTTGTTACCTATTTCTTTGTCTGAGTTTCTACTGCCAGGGGAAAGCATAGGTCTCTTCTGACTGCTGTATTTTTGTTTCTGGGACACAAAAGAAGAAGAGCATGGGATACTTCTGCTGTATACTGGTCATGCAGGAGAATTAGTCACATGATTTGAAGTTGAAGAATTTGAGGCTGATTTAGGTTTTTGACTAATAGATGGCCAAGTGGTTAGAAGGGGAAAGGCTACTGCAGGATGGATAAAGGTATTAAATAGTTCTCACCGTAAAAAATTATTGTCATGATCATCTCACTCATAGCCACAGCATCTCTCTCGGTAGAGCACGCCAGTCAACTGACTTTGGGCCAAGCGAGAAATTTTGATTACCATTACTTGGCAACACCAATCACAGGCAAAGTGTATCCTTAGATCAACAGCATAGCATCATCTGAATATTAGTTTGAAGTACAGATTCGGAGGCCTACCCAAGACCTACTGAATCAGTATTTGGAGGCGGGTGGTTGGGCCCAGGGGTCCTTATCCAGCAGCCCCCTCCCCCCCCGGTGATTCCCATGTGAGCCCAGGTGCAAAGGTGCTAATGGGGTGGACAGTGAATGGTCAGAAGTGAATAGGTATGTGCTGTGGCCCCAGCCCCACTCTCCTGACAGGCTTTTCCTTTGTTTATCCCTCCCAGTAAGCCTTTGGTTATAAAATAATCAATTATGATCAGAGAAGCAGAGAAGAGATAGAAACAGCATTAGATTTCAGAGGTGTCATATGCTTTGTGATAAATAGAAGGTACAGTTAGAATTCAATTCTCAATTCTCTGTTTAAACTAGAAATTCAGAATTTTACCTTTTTTTACCTTCTTCTTCCACCCTGCCATAGGAAGCAATATAGGTAAAAAAACAAATGTCTCTCTGGTACCCACAAAAATTAATTGACTGGACCAGAAAAGAAAGTCTCTGAAAAAAAATTAGATCTCAGTTGACTGCTTTCTTCACAGAATAATATCATTTCTCACAAAACCTTTATGAACCAAAAAGTCATCCCATTTCTGAAATCTTGGAATAACTTTATCCACCGTGACATCCAGAGAGGTTGTGGGAAGAAAATCATATGTCAATGCAGAATTTGGCCTGTAGAGATAAATGAGAAGGTTTTGGTCAAAACATGGGATTGATAATAAAAACTCCCATTTTTAAATTTTTAGCAGATTATGTGTTATGTTTTCTAAACTGATTTGCCAGATAAAGTTTCAGGAAGAGGTCTGAATAAAATGTTCCAGCAACTGTTTCTCTTCCTTCCATGTTTTCTTTTTAAATACTTCTCTTTTGGCTAGAAAGGGTTCTTCTTGTGCCTTGCCAAATAAGCAAAATGCAAACTAGACAAAGAATAATGTACCTAAAAAATTGCGTCTGAATGTATTTATCTTGGCTAATGACAACATTTCCATAAAGTCCATTCCTTTCACCAACAGTTTTAGTACAGACTTTGGCATTTTCTCAGGTTAGCAGAGATGAGTCCCTTTTTACAAGGAAAGAAGGCACCAAGGCCACCTCTGGGCCAGGTGGTACGTGGCAGCTTGTTACTGACAGCAGTGCCCCTGATGGCCACAGTCACAAGTACCCTAGGGCCCAGGGTAGGCGGCAGGTTCTTGCCAAATGGTTCTTCCTCCTCTTGCAGGATGAAGACTGGCATTTTGTTTTCACTTTTTGTAGTGATCTAGTGGACCTGCAGTTCAGGGCAAACATGTGAAGGCACCACGTGAAGTTTTAAAGGTTGGGATCGTCATGATAGCTGCTGCAGAGCTTTGATCCTTGGAGTTTCCTTAAATGAACCAAGTGACAGCAAAAAACATCACAAATTCTCTTTGCTTCATGCTAACTAAAACCTATGGGTAATATTAGTGTGGCTGTGGATCTGCACCCAAGACTCTGTGCAGAAGTTTTCTTTCCCCTTCTAGTATGGCTGCCAGACAGGCGACTGCATTTCTTAACATCGTTTCAGAGCTTCTGTTATATCTGTTCCATGTTGAAAGTTCATCAAAGTATTAAAGAGACACAAAATATATTATACTTCGGTAACAACATTCCCAAGCTCTCAAATTTTGATGTTAAATTATTTCCAGGAACATTTCTATAGTGAGTAGTAGAATTTCTGTATTTATAGTCCAGACCTTTGCCCCCAACTCCCCAGGCTGCTCTCCTACAGAGCTCAGCAACAGCCTCTCAGGCAGCCTCTGTGTCCGTGCGGCTGCACCTCGCCCAGCTGCTGCATCCAGACAGGAGCTGTGACTGCCTTGGTCACTTTCCCATCATCACCAGGACATAGCACTTGATGTCTGTACCTTAAAGGAGAAGATACTTTAGCTCACAGTTTTCAGAGGTTCACTTCATAGTTGGTGCCACTGTGACAGCACAGCATGGAATAGGAGCAAGACAAAGGACAGCTGGGAAAGCAGTGAGGGCCAAACCGGTGCCAGAGGGAGGTGGACACTTCTAGCCACACCTACAATGACCTGCCTCTTCCGACCAGACCCTGTTTCCTAACATCACACCAGCTATAAACTCCTATAATCCAACTACTTCCCCAAATCTCCACTCTATGTGCATGAGGCTCTGGGAGGACATCTAGATATAAACCAAAGCAGTGATTCTAGCCCCAGATCCTCTGTGTTCTCCAGCCTGTTGAAGCTCTCAGTAGCTCATCGCCCAGAGAACAAACTCATTGTTTGCTTGCATAGGATTTGTGAACAGTCACCAGTATCACAGGTGGCAATTCGAACAGTTCACATCGTCAGCATCCCAGATCGGTGGTGTGACATGTCAGTGGTTGTTGTCTTCCAGCTGGGAGAGTGAATTGGGGTTTTGGCATTGACGCCCATCACTCTAACTCTGTCCTCACCCAAAACTTTATAATATGGCTTTAAGTTATCAAACAGCATGCACTTTGTTAGAAATTCAGTTGACGTCAATAAATTTTTATTGAGCATTGTATTTGGCCTTCTGGATAAGTAAATGCAACGGACCATCTGTCCTTATTCTTATGAACTGTAGCAAGAGGTGAGGCAGAAGCACAGTATATTTGTAATTCCAGAATGACACTCACCCCTTAGGATTCATGGTACACACTATAACAGCAACTCAGAGTGACAGTCACATATTGTGAAATTATTGTGCCCTAAACACCATTCTGGGTTCTTTATACATGTTATTCTTTTCCATGCTAAGGAGGGAAAGATCCTTTACATGTTACTATTTATGAGAAAGTAACTGTCTATATCGATCTTTCTGAAGAAGTAAGAGTTATGAACGCAGATAAGACATGCATTGAAAAGAGAAAGGAATGGGGTAGCTGACTAGTTCAGCTTTAATAACAACCACCACATAAAAAGGTACATCTTATGTAACAATTGTCTGGATATGATTTGAAGCATTTTGTGTATTTAATCCTACGCCAGACATACAGGTGGATAGCACTATGATACACATTTTCCCTTCAGGAAATTGAGGCACAGAGATGTTGGGTTTCCCTGTCTGATCAGGGATCAGTCCTTTCTCCAGGAAACATTGTTTCCATTCAGTGATTAATATTTTGAAACCAAGATCTCAGTACTAGTCTGTTTCTTGCTTCTGGGAGATAGCACTTGTGGGTCCCTTTAGGAGACAAATCGAAATGTCTGTATGCTTGAAGTCATAAGTTCATGTTAAATGTTTTAAACACAGCGTGTCTCCTTATGACCCCTGGTCCACGCAGGTGTACATTTCCACCAACAAATCAGTACATTTATTCATGTCCTCTATCTTACAACACACAAAAACCATCTTAATATCAACATACCTACCAATGTTTGTAACATTTTTCTTATTATTTTTAACCTGAGAAAATATATTACTAAGGCTGTACAATGAGAAATGTATGTATGATTTGCTTGAATAATTCTTTTTAATATGAATATATAGTTTTGATATGTAATTAAGTTCATTTGCTTCTGTCTAAATTTTACTTTTTTATCTTTGTTGAAATTTCTTTTTCATATTTGAAATATTTAAATGACCCCCAAAAACTATAAAAAAGCTGTGCTCAAAGTATCTTCCAATATATAGTTATCTCCCATTCTCTCTCATTTTAATCATAGATATTTATTTCAGATTTATGCTTCCTAGTTTTCTTTTTTGGCAAAATGAACAATGAAATATAGTTTAAATATGAAACAGTTTAAATATAGTTATAAACTAATTGTAGAACATTCTTTTGCATCCTGCTCTGTTCTGTATCCATTCTCAGAAGTCATCTTCTCTTTATCTTATAGCTCTAATGTAAAATCATACTTCATTGTGTGAGAGAAAATAGAATTTGACCAACTAATCTCTTGGGATAAGATCTGGGTGTTTTCTAATGTCTTACCAGTACAGGTAATGCCCCACTGAGTGACTTTTACCTATAGTTCTTTTATATGTGTAGTAGTGTAAACCTTGGAGTAAACTCTTAGAAATGGAATTTCTGTTTATTTACTTGATGCAGGGTCTCCCTGTGCAATTCAGACTCATAGTGATCCTCCTGTCTCATCCTCCCTGGTGCTGGGATTATAGATTTGCACCACCATGCCTGGTTTCAGGGCCTGCACAGCACTTCCGGGGTTCTGAGGCCTGCACAGCATGCAGTACCTGGGATCGAACTTGGGTCCTTGCATTTGCCAGGCAGATGCTTAGACCGCCGAGCTATCTCTCCAGTCCAGAAATAGAATTTCTGAGTTGAAAACATTTGGTAGCTATTTATAAATTTTCTTCTGTAGAGTATACACAATATTTTGCCTTGCTGCCAGTGAAATGTGAGGTAATTTTTCTTTATAATATTACCTACACCATGTGTTATCAAACTTTGAATTTTAGGGATAGATTTTTTCAAAATATTTCCAGGTAATTCTGATGAAAGTCATGGCAAGAACCATTAACCTACAATATCAGTGAATCTAAGAAAACTAAAAATGAAAAGTTACATTGTAATGTAGAAATGTGGCTAAAAATCTCTTGCTTACAGGCAGCTGGGTGGATGTTCATGGGAGAAAAGTTTAGACATAATTTTTTAAAAATATATTTGCAGGGTCTGCAGTATCTATAGGGTCTCACTATGTAGATCAGACTTACAGTGATTCTCCTGTTTTCAGCCTCTCAAGTCCTGGGATTACAGGCGTGTGCCACTACACCCTCTCAATCACTGCCTCAGAGCGCCCCTGGAGCAGGGCCGGCACGGCACACTAGGGATTAAACCCCAGCCATTGTGCCCTGCCTATGCAGGTGCTTTAGTCTGCTGAGCTATCAGGCCAGCCCTAGACATCAAATTTAGTAAATTATGCAAACAGTAAAAAATGAAAACCATGGGGATGGCAGTCAGTATTCCAGAAATAATTTAAAGAAAAAGGTGGAGAAAGGGTAAGGAACGGTTCCTAATAATGATACTCATTTTTTTCCAGGTTCAACATTGCCCAACAATGAGAAATAATATTGTATAATATTCAAGCGAACAATATATCCCAGTCTTATCTTTAAAAAAGTATTTTCTTTTTATCACCATTTAACAAGCCTTACTTATCAGGCAAAGTTAAGTCAGGATTGATGTCTGTTTAGGCACCAGCTGGAGAACATTTTCATTAGACATGACCAGGGTGAATCACGCAAATTAATACTAATACAAACATGGATATCAAACAACCTGAGAGAATCCAGGTGCCATTTTTTATAGCTTCTTAGATATATTTTTGAACATCCTAAATTGGTTCACATCTTACGACTGACAATGGGTCATCTTTGAATTGACACTTTTTTACTCTCTTAATGGTACACAAAGTAGCAGCGCATCTTGCAATTAATAATGTCTTACCCTTGATGAAATGCAGAATTGCATGTTTTGTGCTACTTTCCTAAAGTTGCGTAATAAAATTCTACAGAGCGGGAACTCTAGTGTTTCACAGTTCTAGACCCTGAAAGTACCAAGTCCAGAAATCAGCAGGAAAGGGCGGTGCTCGCCTGGCGCACTCAGTGAAGAATCGCTCCTCGCGTTTCGTCAGTCCTGGCGTTTCCTTTCATGCCAGGCGTCCCATAGCATCCAGAAACAGCACTTCAGCTCTCTGCCTCTGTCTTCCACAAGACTGCTCTCCTTGGTGCCTATTTTCTCCTCTTCATACAAGGACACCAGGCGTATGGATTCAGGGCCCTTCTGACTGTTGGGTGACAATTAATTATATCTGCAGTGATGCGCAGTAACAGCCTGAGTGTGACACTGAGGATTAGCACCTCAACAGACCTTTTTAGAGAGGTTGTCATTCAGTCTATACAGATTCTAGCATTTAATATGAGGTTTTAGGAGGAAAAGAACAATCGAGAGGAGGAAAATGGCACTATAAACAAACTGCATGTGTGTTTTCCTCACTGAGTCTGGACGCACAAAGAGCTTAGCTTAGCAGAGAACTGCGCGGCTGCACTTGCCCCGCTGTGTCGCTGCCTTCCGCGTGTGGCGGCACCAGCCCTGGCCCTGCATTCTTTTGCCTCAGTCATGCAGTTCTCCTGACTCTTGGGCCACACTGGGCCATTTTGTGGGCTGTCTCTTTTTCCCAATTTTCATCTTTTATAAAAAATGAAGATTTTACTGTCTTTACCCTTAAAAATTCAGTCTGTCTCAGCAATCTTTGCTTATCTCCTCACAGTCAGATACTGTGCTGCGAATCCATTTCTAGGGCTAGCGGCCTTCTTTGGCTAATTCTACCTTCCTGAACCATGAAAAGATCGAAGTGCGGCATGAAAAACCAGTACACGCCCTGGTTTCATCTCACTAGGCTAGCTGATTGGCCTTGGTGTCTCCGCAGCTGCCCAATCCCTACACAGAGATCATACGCCGCTCTGCTTTTATGGTGGGCTCTGCTCTGGTCCAGGCTGTCGTACAACCCCTGCAGTCTGTGATACAGGAGCTATCTCTGCTTGCTGAGTCAGCACCCTGGGGCAAGTATGGTATACTCCATGCTGAAAAGGGAGGGGAGCATTGCCTGGGGGATTTTATCAGAAACACTCTGTTGTAAGCACTAGGTATGTATACAATGCAAAGCTGCTTCTAGGGGGCTAATGAAAAGAGCCTTTATATTGTATACCTTAAAGTTTAGTCATACCTCAGTGCATCTCAGTGCAACACACACACACACATACACACACAGCACACACACACAGGAGCTTGAATAGGCTCTGATTAACACAGATACAGATATGGAACTTTGTGCTAGCATCTGCTTTTGGAATCTAATTCCTAATAGGTGAAACTAAACATATTCCTGAATTGTAAAACTCCCATTGGTATTTATTGTTTTCTTCTAATAGCATGTATATAATGCTTTGGATTTGTATTTTGGCACTTGTGATCAAGTAAGATAGATGCAAAATATGGAAATAATGAAGAAAATCTGGGGCCAGGGAGATAGCTCAGTAGAATAAGTGCATGCCTGGCAAGCGCAAAGTCCTGAGTTCGATCCCTAGAACCACACCCCCCCACACACACACACAAAGAAAAGAAAGAAAAAAGTAAGTAGTTATGGAGGGCCAGCCAAATAACTCAGTGAATTAAAGCACTTGCAAGCAGGCTCAGGGGCCAGTAATTCAATCCCTGAGCCTGCCATGCCGGCCTCGCCCCCGGGACGTGCTGAGATAACAATTGGGATGGGGTGTGGTGGCACATGCCTGTAATCCCAGGTCTTGGGAGGTTGTAAACAGGAGAATCACTCTGAGTCCGATCTAGTAGTGAGACCCTGAACACCCTGTAGACCCCTCCCTAAAAATATAAATAAATAAATAAAACTGTGAGTATGAAAGTCTATCTTGAGTGGGTGGTCCACCAAGAGGGACAGTTTTGATAAATGCACATACAATTGTTTTAGTGGTAATAAAAGATGCTTGCTTTTCAATTATGCTAAAGATACTGTCATGAAAAATAAACTGAATTATTTGTGTTTTAAAGGATTTTACGGACACTTTGATTAAGTAAATGCCAATATGGGAAGTGCAAGAGTGATTGAGGCCTCCTTTTGAAGAGATTGGCTGCTGACAGTGTGGCGACTGAGCTCCTCTGTGGCTTGTGGAGTCAGCGGCATTGGCTGCAGCGGAGAGCTCACCATGATGTTTCCCATTATTTTGCTGATGCAACCTAACAAGAGGCCAGAAAGCAGAGCTTATGCTGGCTACGAATCTGTTAATGAATGCATGGATGCCATTTGTAAAATGTATGAAAAATGTGTGAAGACAAACAGCCTCGACACCCCCTTGATCATACATGATACCAGTGATTTGTTTAATTTCATTGATGGTCTGACCGACCTTAGTTGCTTAGTGTACGACACTGATACCCAGACATACCAGCCTTACAAACAAGACTGGGTCAAAGAGCAGGTCTACCTGTTCCTTCATCAGCAGGTGAAACAGGCTGGAAATAATTAGGTGGGAAACAGGAGGGGCTGGGGCCTGGGCTTAGGGCACATGTGTGTGCAATGCACTGTGGTGGGGTGCTGTCCTGTGAGCATCTTTGCATTTTGTTACACTCCAACCAGGATTGAATACATTCAATGAAATGTGAGCTGTGAGAATCTTTTCAATTTGAAACCCCCATTGAGCCCTTTTTATTTAACTTGAACATTTTGATGATAATTCAGATGGAAGTTGTTCCCTGTCGATGTTGGTTCCAGTCCTTCACATTGTTCACCTCTGCTTTATAATGTTCAGTGTAATAATTTTTCAAGATGGGATAGAGGATGATGACAAAATGCAGTTCTGTCCTCAAGAAAATGTCTTAGTGAAAAATAAATGTTCTTTAGTTATAAAAAGAATGATTGAAATCAATGTAGTTGGAGTTGGACTACATTGATTTTAATAACACACACACACACATATTCTCATGGTTTGGATAGTGGCGAGGTTTATAAATCATAAGTTTTCTTCTATTATTGAAAGAGGAAAAAGAACTGTAAGTCTGTGTTCACAGTCAATAGAAAGCTCAGTTCTGATCAATTTACAAAGTAAAAGGGACACGACTGCAGAATATGATTGAAAAATGCTTCGGATGGAAGTAGGACAAAGTTCTGGCAGCCCTGAGCTCAGATCCTCTTGACGTGCAGGTTGCAGGTGATGTTCTCCATTCACACCATCTGTACATTACGCTCCCTCTTGCTGTCTTTCATTTCTTTTCACTTCTCATTTATTAGTGTGTGTTGCAGTAGCTCATGACCATACTCCTTGTGGGGACTTGGAAGGTGTCCCTCACACATCTCAGTTCTTCTTTTGTGCACTCACCCTCTTGTCCCTCCATCGGTGTGCCATATCTTGGTTTCCTTTCCATTATCAGATGATCTAACTCCACATTCTCTGTTATCTTCTTTTGTTTATTCATATTTTGGGTTTCTTAAATAAAAGATACTATACAATATTTAAACTTGTGCATCTGATTGTTTCATTTAGTATTTTTATTTATTTTTGTATTTCATACAGTGTCTACAGGGTCTCACTACATAGATCAGACTCATAGTGATCTACCTGTTTACAGCCTCCTAAGTGCTGGGATTACAGGAGTATACCACCATGCCCAGTCTCAATTGCCCTTGCAGCACACCCTGGGGGCAGGGGCCAGCACAGTAGGTCAAATCCCTGGCCCCTGCCTCTGCCTAAGCAAGCATTTCAATCCACTGAGCTGTTTGGCCATCCCCTTCATTTAGCATTATGATGTTAAGGTGCATCCATTTCCCAGGAATGACTCAAATGCATGCTTCCTTAAGGCAAAATCCCCATTGTGTATAAATACCACATTTTCGTCATCTGTCATCTGTTGATGGACATACAAGCCACTCCCATGACTTAGGTCTTGTGAACTGTGTTGTTAGCAATGTGAGTACACATATCTTTGTAATATGATGCTTTAAACTCTTTTAGAAGGAAATGTAGGAGAATAGTTGTGTTAACTGGAATTTCTAGTTTAAGTTTCTAAGGAATCTCCATATGAAAGATTTCTATAGTGGGTGTACTCATTTACTTTCCCAGTATAGTGGAGAAGGGATCCTTTCCCCCACAGCTTCTCGAGCATTTGTTGTTGTTGTTGTTATTGTTGTTGCTCTTCTTGTTGTTACCTGATGTCTTATTGCCACTATTTCTGGAGTAAGATAAAATTTAATTTACATTTCCCTATTTGTCAGTGGTATTCAGCATTTCTTCACGTATTTATTGGTAATTTGTACTTCTGAGATGTGTTTATTCATTTTCCTTTCCAATTTTCATCAGAGCTTTTGTTTTGATGGATCAAATATTTTTGAGTTCATTATATATTCTAATATTACTCCTTTGTCTGAGTATCAGCTGGAGAAAAATTTCCCATCTATAGTTTCTCTCTTCATTCTATTGGTTGTTTCCTTTGCTGTACCGAAGCCTTTTAATCTCACATGATTCCATTTCTTGATTTTCAGTGTTACTTCTTACGCAACTGGGGTTTTGTTCAGAACCTCTTTGCGTACAGCTTTGTCTTCAAGAGTTTTACTTATTTCATCTTCTAGCAGATTAAGGGTTTCTTTTTGAGTGTTTAGATCTTTTATCCATTTTGGTTTTATGGTAAATTCTAGAAGCTCCTAGGACTACATCATTTCCAAGAGGCAAGAAAAAACTTCATGAATGGTCATGGAGCAAAAGTATTCAATTTCTGTTCTGTCAAAGAAATACCATGCAGATGCCTGCCCTTTCATCACTATCACCAGTGAGTATTCAGATGCTGATTGGCTTAGTCTGAGTTCAGTTCCCATCAGTGAGCCAATAACTCCACCAATGAGAAGAGCATGATTACAGTCCCCTACAGCACAGTTAGATTACCAGGTTAATAGGAGATTTCGTTTGACTTTACATATATGTGCTCATGGATTAATAATGGCCATGACACTGAAGTTAAGAGATGCACCTCATTTTTTTTAATCTCTTCTGCTTGTTCTTTAAGATCCGAGAGCTACTCTATTGTTTCTTCCAGAGTATAATGTGGATTCACAGGCATCCTTATCCTTAGATTCCAGAGCTCAAGGGCAAGTCCACTGTGGCCTGACATTTGTCCAGTTATCTGAGGAGGGTTCCATTCTTCCACTGAAGAAGGCCAAGCACTTACCAACTGCCTTTTCCACATGCCTTTTTCTGTCTTTGCCATCCATCTCTAGTTTCTGGTAGATGCTTCTTTCTTTTGTCCTATTAGGCTCAAGGGAGCACCAGTGCCTCCTCGCAATACTACTGTTACTAGCCTCAAGCCATCTGTGACTCCCTTACCTTACTTTCACTTTCATTAACAGTCTACTGATCTTTCCTTGAAGAACCCAATTTGAACTTGCCCTGTGTTTCTTGTGAGGACCTGGGCAGATGCAACACCAAGTTGCACAGCTGCTTTGCCACGGGGAAGAGTGCTGGGGTGAACTTTGGGAATGAGCCACAGGGCTTGCCTCACCTCCCCCGCTGTCATCTTTCTCATCTCTGGGTTTCCTGGGATACTGAGTCTTTGGTCTAGATACACATTGAGGCATTACAGGGAATTACTTTTTTTTAGTACTTAAAATGCTAATAATTTGAAAATTTGCAAAGATTTGAGAACATACAGTTGTATATCAAGATCCTTTACTTCTTGAATATAGTTATCTTTTGATTAAAATTCTGAATGTTTCACATTTCTAGTGGGAGCACACCAAAATTATTTTATGATTATGAGGCCAAAATATTTTATGAGGTAAAAGAGAAGTAAATAGACCAGCTCAGCCATCTCAGAGAGCCCAGCCAACATGCAGCCTTTATGTTGGGCTGTTTTTAAAGACTGCCTTGCTAGTTGGAATTGAAGATAGCTTCTGGAGGGAGTCTTTAGCTGCAATAAGTAGGAAAGAGAATGCACCTGACTTTGCTTGATGTCTGTTCTGTGATGCACGTTCTAAGCCCAAATTTTAACCTTATGAGCAGTCAGTTAAGTGTGGTCCTGAGCAGAGAACTATAAATTAAAGATAAGTAATGGTTCTGGCCTTCCAAGGCCTTGACGTAGGAGTGCCTCTGAAATCTTGACCAAATCTGCATTGGGTTAAGCAGATACTGGCATATTTATGCGTTTTAAGGCATAAAGCTATAATTACAAGTCAATGTTTTTCTTTATTTTAAATAAAAGGTTCTTCTTTAAAGGAAAAGGGAAACAACAGAACATATGAAACAAAAAACAAAAGCAAAAAAAATGCCAAAAATTCTTGGTCAAGCTGCACATTTTGGTATATAGTATATTTTACATTCAATAAGTATATTAAATAGATTATGTTAGTGTATCAGGAAGATTCACATACTCAGCACGTAATCAGGAGGCATCATAGCTCACTGAGAGAAACTTAAAGTTGTGATTGTGTGGGCTCACACAATCAGGTAGTGATAATATACTGTCCTAATTAGCTTTTCTTGCAAGAAAAAGTTTCTGTGCTGAATTATGTGAATTTGTCTGAAATGAGGATGATGTATTAAGAAGTCTGCTTAGTTCATTCATTCATACAACTCCACTTCTCATCAGAGGCAATTGTGGTAATTGCTGATGGAGATAAGCAGAAAAAAAATTCTGCTTTTAGAGAGCTCACATTATAGAAGTGTTCTCGAACCGCTTAAATAACCAAAGAAAATGAACTTCATTTTCTGTAATGGCTCTAATATTCTTTAAACTCAGGCTCTCCTTTCTTTCCACCCCCACTTAACTGCTCTTCTTTGCAAAGGCAAAGACAGCTACTGTCAGCTTTGGGTCCTTCCGTCTAAATAGTCTATTTTGATTTTGGATATCTTTGTGTTTTGAGATGTTCTAAGCTGAAGTCCTTACCCCACTGGCCTTTTTTTCTTTTCCCCTTCTAAAAATGGTGTCTGTTCTTGCAAGCCTCCAGAAGAGGCATCCTTTGGTGTCCTGCTGGCTTTTCTCTGATTCCTACTACAAGTGGGTGGCCTAGTCCGAGGGTTGTCTGGGTGCTTAAGTGCACCTTCTGGGGTCAGGTTTCTTGGCATGAGGAAATCCAGTGCCGAAGTTCACTGCAGGGGAACTCGTTCACTTTTTTGACCCTTGTCCTTTTCTCTCTCTCTCTCTCTCTCTCTCTCT
>NDGN011161469.1:0-11895 GCA_002564285.1 Tympanoctomys barrerae | reverse complement strand
CAGTAACTGTGAGCTAAATAAACCTTTCCTTCCTTCATTTTGAGTGTCGGATATTTGTCCCAAAAACGAGAGAAAAGTAACTAAGACAAATGTAATGATTGATTTTTTTTTCTTTTCTAGTTCTCTAAAAATATGGGAAATGCTTGGGGTGGAGACTTACACCAGGAATCCTACTTGGGAGGCTGAGGCATGAGAATTACCATAAATTTGAGGACATTCATGCTACCATAGAGAGTTTAGGGCCAGCCTGAACTGCATAGTGAGAGCCTGTCTGAAAAACAAAATACAGGGCTGGGAAGATAGCTCGGTGGAATAAGCACTTACCTGGGAAGCAGAAAATCCTGAGGTTGATCCTTGGTACCACCTAAATAAATAAAAAACAAAGTATGGGGGGCTGGGGAGATGGCTCCATGGTCTAAGCACCTGCCTGGCAAGGGCAAGGACCTGGATTTGATTCCCAGTACTGCATGTCATGCTGGCCCTGGTACAGGTGTTGTCCCAGCCAATAACACTAGGTGTGGTGGTGAACGCCTGTAATCCCAGGGCTGGGGAGGCTGAGAAAGGAAAATAGCTAAGAATTTGAGCTGCTATCTATACCCTGTACCAAATTATAAACAAATAAATAAGTAAATAAATAAATGGCCAGCAAGATAGCTCAGCAAACTAAGCACGTGGTTTGGCAAGTGCAGTGACCAGGGTTTGATCCTCAGCACCACATGCATTTCCTGGCCCTGCTTCCAGGTCATGCTGAGCCAGCAAATGAATCTGGGCTTGGTGGTGCACACCTGTAATCCTACTAAATGGAGGCTGAAAACAGGACCATCACTTTGAGTCTGAGCTGTGTAATGGGAATGTATGAAGATTTCAGGTAACTCAGCAAAAATTCAGAATCAGAAAGAAAACAAAAAAACCCTAAAAGAACATGATTCACTCTGACCCGCTCTTCTTTTTCTATGTTGCTTTCTGAAAGTCAGACTTCCTAGTATAGTGAATATTCATACACCCAGCTGAACCTGTAATTGCTACATCTTGAAAGGTGCCTCATGAACAAATAAATGATAAAGAAATGTTGTACAGTATTTATACATAATTTTGTACGCTGCCATAAAGAATGATGAATGTGCACCATTTGTAGGAAAAATAATGAACCTTGAGACCTTAATGTTAAGTGAAAGATGTCAGACTCAAATGCTTAAATAAGATGTAGTTTCTCTTACATGAGAAACCCAAAATAAATGACAGATAATAGGAAATAGGGTGGTAAACTCTCTCGGTTACTTTTCTTTCATTGCTGGGACCAAACACCTAGAATTAAGGAAGGAAAGGTTTAATTAACTCGCAGTTTATAGAGGTTTCAGTTCATTCTCAGCTGGCTCCAAGGTAGAGTGGCATGGCAGAGGGTGGCAGCTCTTGGCTGCAGGAAACAGCAAAGCAACAAGAGCAAAAAGGAGGAGCAGCCACAGACAGTGAGCAATCCGCTTCCCCTTGCTCATATCGCCTTCAGGCTATCTGCCCCAGGGTGGGTGTAGCACTCACACTTGTAATCCCAGAAGCACTCCAACCCATAGTCCCAGCATTGGATTATGAATTAATCAGAAACTTCAGAAGCTTGCTCCATGACTGCATGAGGCTTTGGGGGACATCAGACACAAACCATAACACAGATGTGTACAAAAAAAGGGGAGAAAGACATGGAAGAAAGGAAGAGGAGGTGAAGGGGGTGCAAAGTGAATTTAGAGATGCTATATGCATGTACCTCCTTCCCAGAAAAAATATGTTCATTACAGACTCCAAACATAACCAATGACAATTAAAAACAAAAACATGCAATGACATAAATAGACATTTCTCGAAGGAAGACATACACATGATTAACAGATACAGGGAGGTGCTCACTGTAACTAATCATTAGACCAATGAACATCTAAACTATAATGATCTACCACCTCCTCCAATTGAGATTGCTACTGTCTCTGTTACTCTTCTCTCATTGCCAGGACAAAATATCCCACACCCAAAATTAAGAAAGGAAAAGTTTATCTAGCTCACAGTTTGTGGAAGTTTCAGTCTATCCGCAGTCTATACTCCAAGGAAGCCTGGCACAGAGGGCAGCAGTTCGTGGAGGCAGAAATAGTAAATCTGCAAGAGCAAAAGGACAGGAGCAGCAACAACAATGGCTACAGGGAGCAAATCTGTCTCTCTTGCATGCAGGCTACCTAATCCAGGCCAGGTGTAACACTCACACCCATAATCCCAGAAGCACTTACATCTATAATCCCAGCAGCCCTCACAGCCATAATCCCAGCACTGAATCATGTATTAATCACAAAGTCCACCCCCATGACTGCATAAGACTTTGGGGGGGGGACAACTAGACACAAACTTTAACAGCTACAATCATGAGAACAAGTGTAAGTGAGGACATAAGCCAAAGGAACCTGTAAACACTGCTGGTGCGTGAGCAGCATACCGAGGACACTGGAGTACTCTCTGGAGGCTCCTCAAAGCCTAAAAATAAAGCCATCATTTTTTAGCAAGCCCGTGACTGGGCCTATGCCCCAGTGAAATGAAGTCAGTCTGCTAAAATACCTCTTCCTGCTGAAGTTCACCTATGCCTTGTCTTCAGAGCTAAGACCTGGAAACAGCTGAAGCATTTATTCATGAATGGATAATGAAAATATATACAGCTGGTGTGCACATGCGCAAGGGAGCACCGCTTAGCCATCAGAAGGAAGGACATGGTCGTGTTCTTTATGACGACATGAGTGGACCCGGCAGTATGGAAAGCGTAGTACCACACAATTGCACTCCTGTGGAGCAGTGACGAATGGGGATCTTACAGAATTTCCCAGAGGCTGAAGATTGCAGGACGCAGGAAGAGAGGAACTAAGCTTGATTAACGGAGAGTGAGTTAGGGTTACTTAGGAATAGGAGTTCAGCTTGCAACGACAGTATTTAAATATGAGGAATAAACACTTCTTTTATTTGCTTAGTTCATTGATCCAGAGATTTATTTTTTAAAATCTTGCAGAATAAACTTTCCCTACATTTGTAATATGCATCTTTGAGTGCAAGGATAATTTCTTTAGATCATATTAAGAAATTGAATTAGACAATTATTAGAGCAGCAAGGAAACCCCAAAGGCACAAAATTTAAATTATAAGAGGTTGAGAATTATGAAACTGAATTCCTTCATTAATAATTAAGATGGCTAGAATTTAAGGCAAATGTCATGTGACTTCTGATAGCATCCATAAAGTAAAATTCTATATGCATGCAGTCAATATATAAAATAGAAATGACATAAAGTTTGACTTTACAGTTCTGCTACACATACAATACATCCACTTAATAGAAAACTTTAATAAGTAAATGTATACTATGAGTACTGTTGTAAGAAAATTCTAAAATAGACAAAAGCTTGGAAGTAGAAATATGAAACAATTGTTAACAAAAAGACGGGAATCTGATGGAGAGTTCGTTGCCTAGAGGTCATAGAGTTGTATTTTGCAAGATGAATAAGTTGCAGCGATCTATTGCACCTCATTGTGTTTCTGAGAAACAAAAAGGCACTATGTACTTACAGTTTGTTAATGAAGTAGATCTCATATGTTCGCACCACAAAAATAGAGAGGGTCCCTGCCCCCAGGGCGGGCTGAGATGGGGATTGAGACTGGGCGTGGTGCTGTGTACCTGTAATCCTAGCCCTTGGGAGGCTGAAAACAGAAGAATCAGTACAAGTCTGATCTAGGCAGTGCAACCCTGTACCCCCTGTAGATGCTGTACACCCTTCCTAAATACATTTTAAAAAGTGGAGAGAGTGAGGGATACAAGGCTACCTTTGAAGGTCACAGAGCTCTTTGTTGTCTTGCTTGTGACAGTGGTAGTGTCAGTGAATGCATCTTTTCATACTCATGAGCTTGCAAACATTATTTTCTGATTGCATATACTAGCTATACCTCAGTAAAGTGGGAAACAGAAGGATTCTATGTTGTAGGAAATAAAAATGGGAAAGAAGAGACAATCTAGCACCACCACCAACAAAAAAGAAATCCTTAAAGAACAAAAGCAAGGAGCATGTAGAAAAAATTATAGGCACATTGTTTTTATTATCTTTGAAATTTAGAAAAGGGGTATTTTAAGTGGAATTGTACTAAGAATTTCAAAAGAGATAAAAACTAGATGAAAGGCTAGGAGATAAATTAACAGTAACCCAAGATGATGGGAACTAACACACATGTAGTCTTCAAAAGTACATTTAATAAAGCAATTTTTATGCAATTTAGTAGATACCATTAGTCCTGCAGTTAACATCAATTAAATCAGCATGAAAAAGATTTGAAGTGATTTCAAAAGTCTCTGAACAAATGGATCTCTCTAATCAACAGCAAGAAAACAAGCCTATCATACATGAAATATTTGTTTGGTTAATAAAAACAGAATTCGAATCCTTCTCCCTAAATCCATCTTTTCAAATGAAACCAAAGTATAAGCACAAAGGCATCCATGTTTCATAAGTCATATTTCAGTATAACCAAGATATTTTGGTTGAAAAATTGTTTTATGTTATTATGTTTTCATTTTCTGGGTTTTGGAGATAATATCAGTATTGCCCTTGAAATCTTATGAAATAAATTTGAAAACATGCACCATATTCATGCCCTTGTCAGAGAACAGCTGCTAGCCCAGCCTTCTGGGTTGTAAAAGATAAAGGGGAACCCAAAAGGCTCACGGGAAGCTCAGAACGTCCTTTGGTCAGGGAAAAGTGCAGCTCCCCTATGTTTAATGAAATTCAATGCATTTTTTATCATAGACTTAAGTCATAAATGGCAATTTGGTATTTTTCACTAATGCCACCAGGTTTCGAGTCCAGATCTATAAGGAGGTGGAAGGAAATCAGGCTGATCAGAGACTAGGAAAACTAAAATATGTGTATTCTTTCATTAAAATGAAATTATGTTTCTGAATTAATTTTCAATGCAGCTTTATTGAGTCAACTTATCAGTTCACCCTACTTTTGTATGGCTTTACGTTGTAGTATTTCATGGCACAGGCAGTACATCTCACCAAGCTACTAGTGTGTTCCCAAAATCAATCTCACAGAAATTGAGGTAGAGCAGCGTCCACTTGAGATGTGGGAGGCAACAGGACATGTGGAGAGGGCCTGTGAGTGGGCAGAGCTGTTAACTTACAGCACACAAGCTAGTGCTCATTGGCAAAGCAGAGTGTCTGTAGTCCACGATAAGCATATCTCAAAATAACTATGAGAAAAACTTGAATATATTCATCAGGAGGAAATGACCAAAGTTCAAGGCGATGGGTATGCCAAGTGCCCTGATTTGCTCACAACCCGTGAGATATATGGTAGTTCATAAGTCAGATATTGGTAGAACAAATCTCAATGAGGAAGCAAATGAAATAAAGCTTAAAGAAGGACACTTATAACATCATCATTGAATACTGGCCAATCTCTGCATAATTTCTCCTTTACCAGAAATCTAAGCTGTTTAGTTGCTGGAGATTCCATCTCCAGTTTATAATTTCGTACAGTTAAAAATATGCTGCTGTATTTTTCTGTCTCTCATTCCTCAGGGATCTAGAGGAATACAATGGAGCATGAGCTTTTCTGATTATTATTCTTTTTGTTTGGATAGAAAAACAATTAACCTCTAGAGGACTCGGTTCCTTTGTCTGCTAGTCATGCCTGTCCCAGAAGGGCAGCTGAAGGACTGAATGTAAATACAAGGTAGAGTCCCTTGATTCTCTCTTAATGGTAGCATAATTATTATTATCTCCTTCCTTGTGGCTGTTAATTGCTAGGGTAAGCTCTAAACTTGCTGGAGAGTTTCCCCAAACTCCCTTTAGAGCATGAAGCGCCTGTTCTCCCTTTTAGACTCTCCTGATGCTTCATACCTGACTGCTTTCAGCTCTTGCTTGTCCTCCTCTGTCATCTTCCTCCTTTCACTTGCATGGAGGACTCCAGGCACCCAAGGCGCCTAGACCCTCATTTGTCGCTCCAGCAGCTCTCAGAACAACCCCCAGCACTGTGCCCTCAGTGAAGTGAGGCTTCTGCAATCCACCAGCTATTTAGGAGATCAGAACCTGGACTCAGATGTTATCTGAGATGCAAAGTGACGGTTTTCATTTGAGCCATTCATGAAGTGCCACACGTGATACAAAAACATTATTTTACAACGGAAGTTTAAACATATCTTTCCAATTTGCAAGATGAGAATGATTTGTTTGCACTGCTGTATACAAAAATGGTAAAGGTTTAAATAGCAATTAAGGGAAATAAATTTCTCCTTTTCCTATGTAGAAAAATCAATTGCTGACCACTCCCTCCAACAGTGTGAGTGGCAGTAGAAAATCCACTTTGAAAAAAATATAAAGACTTCAAAACAGATTTTTTTCTAGTATGTTCCAAAGAATTTGTTTTTATTGGGATGAAATCCTAAGAAAACTGACTCTGAGTACCTGATTATAATTTTAAATCATTATATCCCTTTGAAATATTAGATGCAAGAAGGATAATATGTCATAATGTGGGTTTTCAAACCACATTAAAATATTGCATGAGTTGCCAATATTTCTCTTGCCTGGGAAAATAAAGTAAAATAAAAGTTGTATTATCAAGATTTTGTCCCTGTTTTTAAGTTGTTCTGTATTTACTTGGTAAGGAGTCTTACCAAAGCAAACAATCTGCTTCATCCATATTCAAATATCCTCCTGCTTTTTCATCAAATGGAAGTCTCTAACGGCATTTCACACAGCCTTTTGGCTAAAGTGGTTCCAAGTGGCAGCACAAAATGCAGACTTTAATTTAAAAGAAGGCAATAGAGTATTGGCATCAGCCAATTGTTGATGTCAGGAGCAAAAATGTAATAAAGGCTTGCCTATTACTGAAGGAACCTGAAGGTGATTTGTGAATCCCTTCCACTGTCCAAAAAAACACATATAAATCCCAGTGCCATTATCAACAGTAGTAAACAAGTTTCAAAGATTAGGTAAAGTCAGCACTTGAGCCCAGAAGGCTTAAAAGACTTTCAGGATGAACTGAAAATAAGGTCAGAAAATCTTCTGAAAAATAAAGCATACCATCATTTATATTTACCTGAAAATGAGGTGAAAATAATAAATTGAAAATCAGATATGATTTTCCATGCTAGGTAACACAACTTAGAATCTATAGATACATGTTTTATATAAGAACTATAAAACTATCAAAAACAACAAAGCGATGGATGAAATCATCAGCTAGTGATAGCGCTTTGTGAAAACAAGACAGGTTTGACATCTGCGTGGGACGTACATAAGACCTGTGACGTGGCACGGGGCCGCCACGTGCAAAGAGCGTCTGAGACCTGCTGCTTTCACCCAAATTCCTGTATTAAAATCCAAGTCCCCAGTGTGATTTTATTAAGAGGGAATCTAAAGGGTACAATGGACGCTGGTAAAAGGGCATGAACCTATTCAAAAGGAAAGGGTTAATGATTTGAGGAGGAAAGAGAGGGAGTCGGAGAAAGAGATTTATCTACGTATATAAGCCCAGGATGGCTTGGATGACTGTACTTGCATATCTGTTGGTTTATGGAAAGAATCAGTTAGTGCTTTAATTTATTTTGTTCCCTTTTTTTCAATTGTTTGTACAATGCATAGCAATGAAATTTTCACACTCTTGCTTTGTATCGTGCGAGTGTGTGGACCCGTTAGCAGATAGCTATCTTTCCTTCTTAATGTATTTTCACCCTTTCCCCATTCCCCCGTGATTTTAAATCTAATTCAAATAGTATTTCTCTGCAGTACATTCTGTCAATACTTAAACCAGAAAGCAAAATGTGAGCTTACCTTCTGTGCTTCCAAACACTTTTCTCTTTTCCACCGTCTTTGATGTTCTCATTTTTACATGTCAAGTTAAGAATCTAGATTACCATGCTATGCACAGTAATACTATTTCAAATCTCACATTATCTAAAAGTGAAAAATGGAAAGGAGAGGTGTATCATGTTGCTTAAGCACTGCAAATTGACTAAAATGAACTATTCTTGGCAATTTACATTATTTGTACAACTCACCTCATAGCTTTGAGATTTTAGTTTTGCAGTATGCATACATATTATTTATTGAAAAGCTCCAGTGCTGCAAATAAAGCTCCAGTACTGCTGAGTACTGCGGTTGTAGTTTAGAAAAAAACAATTCATATCTTAACATCTTTTGTGAAACAAACAATGTGCGAGCCATTGGGTTGCTACCACTGCACTAGAGGTCTACAAACATCTGAGCTGCTTGGCTAGAATCCCTTTGTTGGGGCCTAACGAGGTCAACAGTGAGAAAGATGGAATGCAGGCTGGGCGAGGAGGACCAGTGTGCCGTCCGCAACCTTTCCAGTGAGAAGTTCATGGAAAGTAATCCGAAAGCAAAGCTATGGAAAAGAGAAACATTTGAGCTGGTAGTAACTGAATTAAAAAGGCCTCTAGAAAACTGAATTAAAAAGGCCTCTAGTTTGTCAGTATTTAGTAATGCTGACAAACTAGCTCATTGGTAACAATCATTGTATTATAGGAGTTCATAGGACTTCATTTCAGTAAGGAATGATAAAGGCTTTGACCCATTTACCCCCAATAAAATATTCTTTAAAGCAGTGTGACAATGGCTTAGTATTTATGTCTCATCCACTTATATGTCCTCTTTATTGCTAGGAAAATTATGCCAAATTTTGTCTTCTTGTTTAATCTTCCTCAGTGTACAGCACATTATTTTCTAATTGTTTTTGTTCCCCTGATTTTTATGAGCGTAAGTGCAGAGTCTCTGTGTCTCCAGACCCTACAAATTCCATTTCAGGGTGTTGGTTAGAAGGGGTACAGGAATGAAGATCGCCTAAGATTACCCTTCAGTAGAATTCAGAAAGAAGGGGAAAACCAATGAAATGGAAGAGGGCGTGGTGAGGGAGGCAACAGAAGTAGTGAACATGAATGAGCAAGAAAGAATTCAAAGGTAAAGTTACTTCTAGAAAACTGTAGCTGTAGTGATACGTGAGTTTTACCCTATGCAGTCCTTTAGCTTGGACCAGCTCTTGAACATCCTCCCACAGTAATGGGAAATTAGCTCAGGATGGGAAATTTTCTAAGCTGAACTGATTTAATGAACATGGGCAGAAATGTCTCACTTTTGAGATTATAGTTCGATTTTCTCTAGCATTAAAGTATCCATTTATTAATTGTATTGCGTATCAGGTGTTAAAGTCCTCCACAGATAAATAGGTTCTGTAAACATGATCCACTAAGGTAATTTTATAATGAGCTGGAGTATTTTTATTTATTTTATTTATTTATTTTTGGCTGGTTCAGCCCCCCCTGAGTGTGGGGTCAGTATAGCATGTGGTGCCGGGGATCAAACCAAGGTCCCCTGAACCTGCCTAAGCTTCCCTAGTAGGCGTGTTAGACCACTGAGCTATCTTGCCAGCCTGTGAGCTGGAGTTGTAATAGACACAATAAGCCATAGAAAGAGCAGCGAAGACAATAATCCATAATTTATTCTACAAGCCCATCCATATTGCAACCTGAAAGATAAATTATGCACTTCTAATGACTCCCATTTCCCCCCCCCCTTGCTTCTGCAATGATTTCCAATCATCTCTCCCTGTTACCATCACTTGAGCATTCTTATTGGCATATAGAATGGAGCAGGAGGCTCAGGTAAAGCCACAGTGTGCTCACTTCATTATTATTTTGACCGCAATTATGTACAGAGAAACATTTGTAGGGTTTAAACAACAACAATGAAGAAAGGAAAATGTTGGGTTATTTTGTTGTTCTTCTGTTAGATAACAGAAAATCATTGAAAGATATTTGGCAATGATGAAGTTGTATTTGTAATTTTGTATTATCATTGTGACAAAACTAGATTAGAAGGAGTTAACCTGAAAATATCAATATGGGACCGATGTGATAGCTCAGCAGACTAAGTGCCTGCTTAGCAAGCACAGGGACCCCAGATCCATCCCCGGCACCATGTGCCATGCTGGTCTTGCCCACAGGTGTGCTGAGCCAGCCACTGAGACATGGCCTAGTGGTGCATGCCTGTAATCTCAGCGGCGGGGAGGCTAAAAACAGGAGGATCTCTATGTCTATGAGTCTGAGCTGTGTAGTAAGGCCCTGTATTAATATATATATATATATATAGATAGATAGATATAGATATATATATATATGATTTCAGAGATTATTTTGATGAAGGAATAAAAACAGAATAGGGGCATAATAGTGGAAAATTTATGAGAATTAAGGATCTCAAAAGTGTTCATAATTTGGGAGATACTATCAACATATAAAATAGTAATCTTGGGCTGGCCAAATAGCTCAGCAGATTAAAGCACCTGGAAGCAGGCGCAGGGGCCGGGGGTTTGATTCCTGGGTCTGCCGTGCCAGCCCCGCCTCCAGGGTGCACTGAGACAGAGATTGAGTCTGGGCATGGTGGTATGCCTGTAATCCCAGAACTTGGGAGGTTGTAAAGAGGAGAATCACTATGAGTCCCATCTCCTAGTGAGACCATGAATACCCTGCAGACCTTTCTCTAAAATACAGAAGAAAAATAAAACAAAATAGTAATCGATTTCCTTTGAATAGTAAGCATAGCACATGAAATACTGTCTGAGCCAGTTAAGAGAAAATCCTACTAATATGATAAATGCACCAACCCAGTTCACAAGACACAGTGCATATTTAGAGAAAATATGCATTGGTATATCATTTGGCTAGAAGATTATAACAAATTATGATTTTAGTAATAAAGAAATCAATACATCAACTTATGTAAGCAGCAAATCTTGTCAGATGTGGCCATCTGGATGTATGCAGTGGACATACTCTTAGCAAAACTGAGAGACAGAAAAATAGTACGTGATCTCAATTATTCAGGGATTATGAATACTTCGAGCTCACAGAACTTGAAGACAGAACATTGTTTAGTAGACAGGTGAAAGTAGAGTGGGGAGAGTTTAATGAAGCATGCAGTGTTGGCTAGACAAGAGCTCTGGACCTCTTAGTGCTGTAGGGTGAAGAAAATGAACAATGTGTACCATATATCTCAAGAAAATAGATGAAGAAAATCTGAGCAAATCTACCATAAAGAAGTGAAGAAAGTGTAGTCTGATGGATATCATAATCATCCTAAGTTAGTCATTACCCAATATAGGGATAAATAAAAAAAGGAATCCACAATGTAGTCACTTTCAATAACTATACAATAACTATACACATATTGAGGCTTCCAGGAATGGAATAAAATAAATGTTTCTATAAAATATAAAAAAAGAGATAATGTAGGATATAAAGCTACCCACCTCTTCTCAAATGATAACTAGATGAAGTTGCTGAGAGAATTCATAAAATTGAAATTATAACCAAATAAGTTAATGCTCATCGTTAAAAATCATTGGACATAAAAAGAAAAATATAAAAGATATCTTATAAGAACATTATAGAAAGAGATGGAATCAATGAGATGCACTATTCAAAGGTAAAATGAGGACTTTTTTTTCATAGTGTTACAAGGAATATCCCTCATATACTGACATATTTTGGTAAAGTTTTAAAGAACAAATGTAAAGAAAATAATGTAAGAAGAATAAGCTTCAGATAAGAGCACTTAGAAGAATCACAAACTAGTGGGTAGGTGGGTAAATAGTTACAGAGGTAGAGTAGACACATGATACAATAGTAGATAAGTATGAAATATACATTGAAATAGCTAATGAAGACAAAACATTGCAAACCTAAGAAAAAACAAAGGTGGTGAAAAAAATAAACATTTACTGATATATATAGTGAGGATTATTCTCCATACAGTTTTTTAAAAAGCTTGTATAAAATGTGATATAAAAGAAGGAAAATCTA
>NDGN011161463.1:0-19341 GCA_002564285.1 Tympanoctomys barrerae | reverse complement strand
TAGCTTGCTGTGGTTTTCACTGGAGTTGTGTTGAATGCGGTTGTGTTGAATGCGCACTGTGCTCAAGAGGCATGCAGTCTTCCCATCCGTGAGCGTGGGTCCTTTCTTTGGTTGTTCTTTGACAGCTTTCATTAGTTTTGTTGTTTTCCTTGAATATATAGATATTGAAAGGGGTTATTTCGTTTGCTTGAAGCCTGCTTTTCTTGGTAGTGTTAGTATAAATGATGTACAGATTTCAAATTCTAATTATTTTGTGGCTGGTTTGTGGTACAGCTGTGACTTGTGTCACAGGCTTGTCTGGGTGTTGTTTTGTTTTGTTGCTCATTCTTTGGTCTTTTCTACTAGACAGTTTGTGTTCTGTAGGCAGAGTTGTTTCCTCCTTCCCAGTCCTTCCACGGCCAGCTTCCTCCTGTCTTGGCCGCGGCGGACACCCAGGCTGGTGCGTGTAGGAGCGGTGAGGTTGGGGCCACGTCCACCTCCCCAGCGTGGTCCACACCACAGAATCACCCCCAGGCGGTTCTGTTTGCTGGGGGGTTTTTTTGTTTGTTTCGTTTGTTAAACACCTTGACTAGCAGAACATGCCTTTCCCTTCTCAGCCCCTTGGTGGGGCTGTGGGGCTGCTTTGGCTCAGTGCCAAGATTGTGCTTGTGGCCTTGGCTCCTCCGTGGCTCTGCCACATTTCATTACTGGTCTGCTGTTGGTAGAAGCATTTGTGCGGGCTCTTAGGGTGGGCTGTTGTGAACATCTCTGCTCATCTGTTTGTGCCCCCCCCCCCAGGATGGAAGGTTCTGGATTATATGTAGGGTAGGCAGTGCCAGACTTTAAAAATAAGTTCAGCACTAGTTTATATAAAGTTTTTGCTTGCTCTACACTTTCTCTTTGTTTTTGTTTTTAAATCTTACACACTGATAGTTAAATAAATTATATGTTTATAGTTTTAGCATGCACCCAATATTGTTGGTCCTCTTTGTATATCTGTGAGATGAACTGATTTTGCAAAAACACCCATGCTAGTGCCTTCCTAGTTTGTCTCGTGGTTCATTTCTCTATTTGATTATCAGAATTGGTCACATAGTAGAGACACAAACCCTTTGCCAGTTACGTGGCCCACTGCTTGTGACCCACCCCCCATTCAAGTCCCTGCTCTTACCCTTTAGCTCATCTGTCCGGGGGGATCACAGCAGCTCTAGATTTGAGAGGCAGGTGGCGACAGGGCTTGAGAGCATCTTAGAAGCTCATTGGTTTTGTTGGGCAGGCGTTTATTTGAACAAATATGGGGGGAAAGAAACCCTTAGTTTTCACCATAGCAATCAGCATGGAAGATTTTTGACTTTAAAGGTGTGGCGATTTCTCCTCAGCAGCGGGGAAGCCATTTATTCTGCAGTGTAGACAGCAGCGGAGTGTCCTGCAAATCACGTCACTTCTTGCACTGCCTTTCCTATCATTCCCTGCCCCTCTGCTCCACACCAGTCCAGGCCTTGGAGAATTCTGACACTGGGTTACAGGGTGGGCTTCACAGGACCCCCCCAACACACACACACACACACACACACACACACACACACACGGGTTTGAGTAACCTGCTAGAGCTGCCTCCAGAGCTTGGGCCTGTGTTTATGGCCCAAGTGTGGAGGAGGTGGCAGTGGGAGAAGGCGTGGGGCCTCCCGCCCCCGTGCTCTGCTGTCTGCAGGTCCAGCCAGACCATCTGCTGCTGTGGCTTCCAGGAACCCTTCGTTCTGTAGATGTAATCACCAGTTCCTGGCGTGGTGAAGGACTGCAGCTTCTGTCCCTCTGTGCTCCCTGGGGTTGGAGAGGGACCAGAAATGCCCACTTGTGGTCCTGAAGTGGGAGGATGTCACCACAGTGCAAGTCGCAAGGACTGGCCGGCTCCCAGGCCTCGGCATCACAGTGTGCTGTTGGGCACTTCTTCTGCGCCTTTAACGCTCCTTGATGGTCGCGTCTGTGCCCCATGACAATGCTGTGGGTGCTTCAGAGATGAGTGTGGGGGTTCCGGTAGCTTACATTGAGCTTATAGGACAGCTTTGGTATAAGATTATCTCCACAAGGGAGATGAGAGGTTATTGAAGTTTCTTTTGGTTAGTATTATTAATAATGATGCCCACTTCTAAGTACTTGTGTAAAATATTGATATTTATTTTGCTAGGTAAAAAGGATAAGTTACGTGTCTACTATTTGTCCTGGTTGAGAAATAAAATACTGCACAATGATCCTGAAGTTGAGAAGAAGCAAGGCTGGACAACCGTGGGCGATCTGGAAGGCTGTGTCCACTATAAAGTTGGTGAGCTGTGGGAGGGTCGGAAAGGTTGGGTCTAAGCCCACGTGTCCTCTGACTCTCGTGGCTCCTCGTGTTCTGAGAGGTGGAGCCCCGGATCTCCTGTGGCCTGATGCCGCCTCCAGGCACCGTCACCCAGGGCCTGCAGTTGGCTTCTTGTCCGCACTGTCCTCAGCCCCTGCTGCGCCCTGCAAGTGTACAGCCATTTCTGATCAGCTCCAACTTGCACGAGGGGTTTCCTGCGGTGCCCCGGGCTGGACTAGGAGCACAGCAGGCTCCTGAGCAGCTGCTTGTGCAGAATGTGACACCACGATTTTCTTGAGTGTGCATGATGCCGTCAGTGCCCTGTCACTGCAGTGTCACCAAGAACAGAGTAGTGAAGTCTATTTATGTCAGTCAAAATTAAGTGAACCTTGAGAGTCAGTTCCTTGGTGGCCCCGGGACATTCCAAGTGTCCATTAGCCACATGTGTCTCGTAGCTGTCATGTTAGCATTGGAGGTAGAGTACATCGCTGTTGTTTCAGAAAATGCTAGAGACTTAGTTTGGACAGCCTCTTGTAGCCCCGTGTGCCTTAGTGTTAGCAGTTCTTCTGAAACGTGACACTGTGGAGTTTGACAGCGCCATTAGGCTAACATGACCTCTCATGCCCCAAGGAGCCAGCAGCAGCTTGGTATTCAGTAACTCGCAGACCTGGAGTCACTTGTGCTCAGGAACACTGGTCCTTGGCAGTTTCCCGAATGTGGAAGGGTCGGAACAGCCTTAGAAGAGGGGCAGGCTCTTCGCACAGTTGGAAAGCTATGTGCATGTGTCTCTTGGTGCAGAATGTTAGGGAACGTCCTGGAACTCAGGCCAGGGTAGACTGGGGGGTGATCAGAGCCCTCCATGCCCCGGGCACCGGTTCTCTTACCTGCTGACAGACAGGTCTTACGAGTGGCGTGGCGTGGCTTTCTTTGTCCCTGGGCCTGGCAGGGTGTGGCCTAAGCTGCAGAGGGTTCTTGACCTCCTGACATACATTTGGAACCGCATCACCGAGCTTTGGCTCGGGTGCCTGGTGTTGACCTGGTTGACAAGCGCACCCCTGAGAACATCAGAGTAGGAGCCCTGGAAGTGCTCATAGATTGTCCCCGGGTCTTGGGGTTGAACCTGCAGAGCATCGACACAGCAGATGCGAGTGACGCAAGGCCGAGCTGGGAAGGGAAGTGTGTGGCTTGATCTCTGCATTTTCCTTAACCCTGCTGGTTCGGAAGTGTCAGCGGAAGGCGTATTTGTAGTTCGGAGATGATAGCCAAAAGACGTTAATGCAGACATGTGCATCTCTTGTCTTTTATATTTTTTCCAGTAAAATATGAAAGAATAAAGTTCCTGGTGATTGCTTTGAAGAGCTCTGTGGAAGTGTACGCGTGGGCCCCTAAGCCGTATCACAAATTCATGGCCTTTAAGGTAACAGCACACATGAGCGTGCCAAGAGCGGCAGCCGCGCAGGGCAGGGGTCAGGTTTGAGGAGTCCACACGGTTAATGTCGATCATCTGAAGCTGGGCGCTACAGTAGCACACAGCGCGGTCCTGCGGGAGGCCACTCTGATGGGACAGCCAGCTCAGCTTGCAGTTTCCTGAGCTCTCAGGTGGCCACAGGAAAGCGACACAGCGTCTCCACTGTCCTGCACAGCGCCCTTCAGCACTCATGGAGGAGCAAGCCTGCAGTCCAGGCTGAGGGAGGCAGCAGGATCTCGAGTTCAGATCCGTCCTGGGCGGCTTGGCGACTTGGTGACTTGCTCAGTGCAGGGCTGTTGCTCAGTGCAGGGGTCCTGGGTTCAATGCCTAGTACTACAAAAAAATTTTTAACTAAGAAGATATAAAGCAGGTCTTCACCTGAAAAAGTATATATAAAGATTTATATGTGCTGTAGATATGCTTTGGGTAACAAAATGTATCCAAAAGTAGGCATTTCTGAAGGATAGCTATTCAGTAGAGTACAACTTTTAAGATTATAAATGGTACAATCAATGTATATTTACAATAAATAGAAATACGAAGTTAAAGTATGTATAATTTGGTCCTATTTTGATGTAAATAAAAATTTGCAGATGCAGCATACAAATTGCTATTTTAAATGGGATGATTTTGCCATTTGACAGTTACAAGTTTTAGGCTGAATGAGTCCAGGCTTGGGTGAGATTCGGATGGCCCCCAGTTATGCTTTGGTGTCTCTGAGCACGGGTCTGCCTTCGGTGGCTTCCAAGAGTTGTGGACAGAAAATTTTATAGTATGCTTAACGGGTCTTCAACATGCTGTATTTAAATAAAGTTGCTCTTTAAAAACAAAGACTATAAAATTAGCAGCCATTATGTCTGTGTATTTTTGGTAATTCCTTTATAGCTGAGTGTATACACACGTAATCCCAGCACTTATAGGAAGCTGAAGCTGGAGGATCGTTATGAGTTAGAGGTCATCCTAGCTATAAAGTGAGTTTAAGACCCACCTGACAGTGAGACCACCTCTCAAACAACAACGAAATTCTGTTGATTTGACTTTGTGCTAAGTACAAATTTATGAAGTCATAATGAATACCTACTGCTCTGATACTGGAAGTAAACTAACATTTCTAGTACTAGACACACAGCCCTAAGAATACCCACAGGGCCTACTGTACTGTGAGGTGACAAGCTTTTCATGCCAAGTGATTCTAGTTAAAGTAGTCCATGGCTTTACCGGTCAGGTTCCGTTGCTTGGGAAGTTTACAGTTTTGGACTACTTACTGCCCAGTTCCCCAGTGAGGCAGGATGAAGGTGCCGTCATAGTTAAGGGAACGACCCCTGGTGTTACTGATGGGAGCTGCTAGGTGCAGGCGCAGGCCGGCTCCCGCGGTCAGGCCGGTGTGCTTTGTGCGCCAGGTCCTACTCGAAGTCAGTATAGTTTCACCATTGCCTGTCCTGGGACGGGTGAGGAACTTGGCTCACGGGGCGCTGCAGCCTCTTCAGTCTACTGAAGCCTGTCACCAGAGGTAGGGGACGTGCTAGCTCACGTGGTGACCACGTGACAGTGCCGGCCAGGTCCTTAGTTTGTAACACCTGTTGCTTCTCACCGCACCACCCCCGTGCTCCAGTAGTCAGGCACTGCATTGCAGAGCTTTGGGAACCTCACGCGGGTCTTAAGTGAAGCACGCGACAGGATGGTAGGTGGCCACAAGCACCGCTGGGCTGGGTGGGAGAGGCTTCAGTGCAGTTTCTAGTCTGGCAGGTGCTGATTCTTTGGGCTACCAGTACGTCGGGGGCCCAGCGTTAGAGAGTTCTGCGTCCTCTCACCTGCCTGTCTCACTCCGCAGTCTTTTGGAGAGCTGGTGCACAAGCCCTTGCTAGTGGATCTCACTGTTGAGGAGGGCCAGCGGCTGAAAGTGATCTACGGGTCCTCTGCAGGCTTCCACGCTGTGGACGTGGACTCGGGATCAGTGTACGACATTTACCTACCAACACACGTAAGAAAGAACCCATGCTATGGTTGGCTGACTGGCTTCACTGTGCTTTGCTCTCTGCTCTGCTCTCTGTAGTGAGCTAACCGAGTGGGGCTGCTCACTTCCCATGGGGAAGGCTGAGCACCTAGTGGCAGGCAGCTCCCTGCCAGTGACAAGTGAGTTCCCTGTGCGGGCTGTCACCCACGCAAAGCCTTAGCCCTCGCTTGACTAACATGGGGACAGTTAGTGGCAGCTGCTGTGGGCAGAGCCCCCTGGGGCAGGCAGGCGTGGGGCCCAGGGCCCAGGAGGAAGGATTCATTGCACCGTCTGTGGCTTGTGACTCCAGGATGTTGTGTGCTTGCCGTGTGCTTCACCAGCGCAGGAGCCATGTGTCTACAGACCCTCTCCTTGCACTCTGCAGCGGGCTTGCACGCCGCGTGCCATCCGCCTGTGCTCTGTCCTCTTCCCAGATCCAGTGCAGCATCAAGCCCCACGCAATCATCATCCTCCCCAACACAGACGGCATGGAGCTGCTGGTGTGCTACGAGGACGAGGGCGTGTACGTGAACACCTACGGCCGGATCACCAAGGACGTGGTGCTGCAGTGGGGAGAGATGCCGACGTCCGTGGGTGCGCTGCCCTGGAGGAGGCGCGTGGGGGTGCGGCCGTGGGCTGCTGGGTGGCAGGGCCACATGCTTCCCCAGCACTTGGCAGAGGGCTTGGCTGAGGCGGAAGGTTAGACTGCAGGCGTGGGGATGCACGTGTCTGCCGTGTTGGAACACTGATCACAGTCCTTCATCTGACTGGAGAAGGAAAGGGCCCAAGGAGGAAGGGCAGGGGAGCCTCTGAGCAGCAGTCTCAGTGGGGAGCACCGGGCAATCTCCCAGTTTGCATTCAGGAGCAGGGCTCATGGTTAAGGTCTGCTGGCTGCCAGTCGGGTCATTTCCCCACTTCCTGTCCTGCTGAGCCGATGACAACGGGCACTAGATCTGCCTGAGGTCGTCTCTGGGGAGAAGGATGCCTCAGCCCCCTGCTTCCCACGCTAGGACGGAGCGGCCGCACGGTCGGGGCTCCTTAGACAAGGCCTCAGGCGCCAGGCTTGCGGGGTGCTGTGTGCCTCCCGAGCAGTCAGCCCCCGGCTCCTCATCTCTAACACTTCTGTCTCTTCTCTCCCCGAAAGCGTACATCCGATCCAACCAGACAATGGGCTGGGGCGAGAAGGCCATCGAGATCCGGTCTGTGGAAACTGGTCACCTGGATGGGGTGTTTATGCACAAGAGGGCACAAAGACTCAAATTCCTGTGTGAACGCAACGACAAGGTAGCGCGTCCCTGGGGCTTCTCCCGTTCCCGCTGCCTTTCAGCAGTGGTTTCTTCCCCGTGGAGCTCGGTGATGTGTTTCTCGCAGGTCTGATGGATCTGAAGGATGGTCGGGGCGTGGGTAGAGGCAAGGGCTCGGGGGCGCCCGCTCACCTCCCGTCTGCCCTGGCAGGTGTTCTTCGCCTCTGTGCGCTCCGGCGGCAGCAGTCAGGTCTACTTCATGACCCTGGGCAGGACGTCTCTCCTGAGTTGGTGAAGCAGCACCACCCGGATGCTGCCCACGCCAGCCTTCGAGATCCTGAGAACTTGGAATTCCTTGCAACTGGAGCTCGGAGCCACTTGGTGCCACCGGGACAGTGGTGCGCGGGCCTCGCGCCTCCGACACCCCCTTTTGCCAGTTTCTCCCTGGTCTCCTCTTGTCCATATCAAAAGTAAACCCAGGCTGCGTTGCCATGGGCGCTCCCCAGCTCTCCCACCGGTGCTAGAGGTCAGGCAGGCCTCTGAGCGGGGCACGCCCCTCCTGTCCTGTCCTGTGGGTGTCGCAGGATTAGGGAAGACGCCCATCAGCTGTGGGCAGAGGGCACAAGGAGGTGAAAGCGGTGGTGTGAGGAGCAGTTTGCCAAGCAAAGAGCAGACTTAATATAGTGACATTAACATGTATTTAATTGACATTTCTTTTTGTAATGTGACAATATGTGGACAAAGACGAAGGTGCAGGTTTAAGAAGTTAATATTTATAAAATGTGAAAGACAGTTACTAGGATGGCTTTCTGTGGATGGGTCTGGGGGGGGGGGTTAGGGTTCCCGTTTTTGTTTCTTTGGATATGGGGGTGGTCCTGGCAAGAACTCAGCCATTTTTCTGTGTACCAAGTTTTGCCTAACTCATGTGCAGGTGGTTCTAAAGGAAAAAAAGGATAAAGAAAACGTGTGCATCTTGTACAATGGCCAGACCTTCGTTGGGTGACACTACTAGCACTGCCGCGGTCACAGGTTTAATTTTTGTTTAAACCTAGAAGTGCAACAACAGCTTCGCCACAGTCTGCACTTGCAGAAAAAAATTCAACCTAGTTTTTTTTTTTTTTTTTTTTGCCTACCTCATTGTTTTAAATGCATTGAGAGGTGATTTAGTTTTGTGTTTTTGGAAGAAAACATTAATGTTTAATTTAATCTTAATACCAAAACTATTGCATTGAAGTTTGGCTGTTACTTCGTCACAGGCCCCCCAGGCACAAGAGTCGCTGTCCCAGAGGGGAAGTGACCCACTGGCTGTCCATGTGGAAGCCGCGTGCTCCGTGTCCCCGGTTCCCAGTAGCAGTTGGGGGCATCTGTGGCCTGCAGCGCTCCAGTGTTGTCACTTGGGGTCCGCAGCAGACAGGAGGTCCCGTTCGGATGGTCACACAAACTGTGCAGTGTTGCAGGAGCCTTTTCTTGGGGTGAGGGTGTGTCCCTTTTCTAAAAATGCAATGCACTAAAACTATTTTAAGAATGTAGTTAACTGTACTTATTCATACAGATGGCATCTTCCTGTGTCCTAGGTGTAATATCAAAGCCCTAGCTTTTCTTGTTTTCTCACTTGCTGTTTTTTTAACCAGTTTTACTTTATGAATATGTTCGTGACATTTGTAATAAATGTCTTGAGTAATAACTGGTTTCTGTTTTTGCGCTGTCCTTCCACCCCTCCGAGGATGCCTCGGTCCTGGGAAGAATGTCACCTGCTGTCCCGGCTTTGCCCTTCGTTGTCCTCCTGCTGTCCAGGGTGGGATCGGTGTGGGAAGCCGCTCCACACCCTCCGCCTACTCGCCTTCCTTTGTGGAGACTTCCGTAGCGGGAGTGAGGGCTCCCTCCCTTCCCTCGGAGCACGCTGTCTCTGCCCTCGAGCTAGGCCTCTGCTCGGGTCCACAGTGCCTCGCCCATGCGCACAGCTGGACACCAGCAGGTGTGCGTGCCCACGAGCCCAGCGACCGAGGCAGGTGCGTGCTCCCTGGAAGGGACGCGGAGGCAGCGGGGCTTAGTGCTGGTGGTAAGCTGGAGGAGCTGCCTGTCTGCCAGCTCGTAGCTCACCTGGGGTTGAAGAGTCACTCTCCCTTGTGAATGGGACCTGCTCCCATATTCACTGTCCACCCTGGACTTTTCCTGTGGTGGAGGAGGTACTCTCAAGGAGAGACCCAGCTCATAGCCACCCCAGCCCTGGCCCTAGAGAGCTGCCAGAAGTGGGCAGAGGTCTCTGAAGCCCAAGGAGGGACATCAGGACATGAGAATTAACATGGGTTACGGCGTCATACCTTCCTGGCCACAGGCTGGAGCTTGGGCGTCTGTGGCAGTCTTAGGCTGGTTCCCTCTGATGGCAGCTACCAGTCAGTGAGTACTCACTGGATGCTCCTTGAGCTAAGATGCGGCCTGCAGGGAAGACGGGAAGGGCGGTGTTCACAGGGCGAGGTCAGCATTGGGTCTGAAGGTGAAAGCGCAGGTTCCCGCACCGATAGGACGGCTGAGCGGCGCTCTCCAGGTCGGTGTGGGCTGCAGGCGTGTAGTACAGTAGGCAGGGCCTGTCTGGTAGCTGCCATCAGAACCCAGCCTCTCCCTCCTCCATCTTCCCACAGGAGGCCTCCTTTCTCCAGGGTGCAAATAAAGTTGCAAGGGTAGACGCTGCCAGGCACGCATTTTTCCTTTTCTTACTTGACATGTGTTGAAGCTGGCGGATGGTTGGGAAAAAAACCTGCTGGGGCCCAGGGCCATCGTGGGTCACTCACTGCTGGCCCTGCCTCCCTCCTCTGCTGTGATTTCCTGTGAGGGTCACAGCCAGGCTCAGATTCCCGATTGGACATCACATTCAGGGTATGTGGAGATCACTGCTCTCACCACGACGTGCCCCTGAGGACAGTAATACTGTCTGCACTTCAGGAGAAGAAGATGAAGTGTTTAAAAGATAAAAAGCAGTTGAAAGGTGGCGGAAGCCTTGCTCCATGTTCTCAAGGGAGGAGGGGCGGGGGAGCCAGCATTGGCTTATGAGCCTGGTTTCCCTTTAGGATTAGTGGTGTTTCGCGCACGTGTCGATGTGTGCCTGCTCAGCCTTCTCGACCCGCCCTGTCCTGCCTCTCGGTGACCCGCATGGTGGTGCCCCGAGCGCTGTTTCATCTCTGGCTGGACGCATACGGAGCCTGCACACAGCCAGGCTCATTGCCCCTGCGTGGTGTCCACCTCGTAAGCCACAGTCTGCCCTGTACTTCCAGAAATGGAGGGGCGCGTTGCCAGAAAAGGCAGACGCTCAGATTCCCTGTTTTTTTTTTTTTTTTAACTGGCTTGAAATAATAGGAGTGGTTTCTCCACAGAAAACCCTGCTCTGGGCAGGGGCTGGCGCCCAAGGCCCTGATCTACCGCTGTACCCCGGCGTGACGCACTGGTGTCCAGGGTCACCTGCCCGGGCTGGATTGCTGCACTCACAGCGTGGGGGCTGACTCCTGCCCTGGAGAAGTGGGATCAGTGTTCTTGGGTTTCGGATTTGATTTTTTTCTCAAGCCCCCCCACCCCCCGCCCCCTGTAATCTGAGGTATGAAGACCTGGAGGACAGCGTGGGTAGCATGTGAAAGGCCCTCCTGCCCTTCCTTGAATGACACTGAGCCAATCCCTGGGTTTTCTCACGGCTTTGCTGTGCTAGAATTCCAGGTTGCAGAGGCCCAGGTCTGGAGCCGGTGGTTGTCAAATGCTGCAGTGACCCCAGAAGGTGCCCTCACCTTTGGGCCATTCTCCTGCCGTTGCCCAGCCTGTCCGACCCTAGGCCTCCAGCAGTCTGGATATACTTCCTGTAGTGGGATCGGCTGTTGCTGGACCTGCCATGGGCGGTGCTGTTTGCGGCACACTGGCTCCCCATGCCAAGTCAGTGTCTCTCACTTGGTCCCGCACAGCATAGGTGTGAGCTGCATTTTCACTCACAAGTGCCTGGTGGTTTTCAATCTGCTGCCTCACTGAGAGTGCATGTCCAAGGGAAGCTTCCAGAAGTCACAGTTGCTACCCTCAGTCAGGCTCTGTGGTCACACACAGGCTTCAGGGCTGGTAAGGGCTGCGGCGACTGCAGAGCCAGGCCCCGCCAGCCACCACTGGGCTGGCGCTGGACATCCTGCCTGGAGTCCATGGCGTGAGTGGAGGGGCCCAGGCTGGCCCTAGGAATCCATGTCTCAGACTCACTGAGCAAGGCCTGGGCCGCGTGTGCAGCAGTCACATGATCTACATACAGTGCCGCCTGGCAGGATGGGAGCTGGTAAAACAGCGGTGTCCTCACACACTGGGGCTGCCACCATGTGGCTCTGGCTTTTCTCCGTGAAATCAAAATGATGAGGAAAGGGAAAGGTTTCTAGGAGACCACGGTGGCATAGCTTGACACTGAGGAGAAGGGACTTCAGGGTGCAGAACCTCTAGCAAACCTGGTGGAAAACGCTTTGCACCATGCAGTTGGAGGGATGAGGTGATGGGACCTGGTCCAAACCATCAGCCCTGGCTTAACAGCAGCTGACGTACATTTTGTAAGCGGGAAGTACAAAGTAGATAAAGGGTTAGTTTGTAATTGGTTACATGCAGAGTCACACGTCTGGCAGAGGTGTCTGGGGCAGGTTTTCATTAGAGGGAGTCATTTATCTTGAAGCAGGCAGGGTCCCTGACAGGGCTAGTCTGCCCCCTGGGGGGTAGTCCTTGAAGTAAACGAACAAGACAGTATTCCTGTGGCCATGGTACAGCTGGTCAGACGGGGCCACGTCAAGTTTACCTGTGAGCTGCAGTCATGCAGTCAAGGCTGGTTGAGTCTGACAACCCAATCACAGTGTAAAATTTTTCCTAGCACAACACCCCTCCCGCTTGTTTCTGTGAAGATTCTTCGTCAGTTTCAAGGTGATTGGTGCTGAGGCAGAGTTAGCGATGGGTGGGCTCAGAGCACTCAGAAATTGGGTCAGGATGAGTCACACAGGGACCCAGGAGCAGGGCCATGAGAGGCCCACGTGAGGCGCCCGCCTATGAGGGGAACATGTCCAGAGAACCCCACCAAGAGGAAGCTCCCAATCTATTCTCACCCTCTCTTCAAGGCACTTTGGAAACTGGTGTGAGTTTCCTTGATTGTTCCTGACTTGCTGGCATTAGGATAGCCTTCATCTCCAGGAAAAGATAGCTCCCCACCCCCCACTCCCATGAGGCTGTCAGGAGGTCTGAAGCCCTCTGGTTTGGTAAGAACCATGGCCAAAGCAATATGTTCCTTGAGGGTGTCAGTAGAGTCCTGAATGCTTTCCAAGCCCCTGTGCCTTGCTCAGTTGTGTACATCACTCTGTCCTAACCCAAAGGCTGCTCATGCCGTGGCCTGGCCACTTGCTATGGCTACGCTAGCAGTGATAGGCAGGAGCACAGGGGGCCATTTCTGGCAGGATCCAGGGTAAGCCAGAGGGCCGCAGGCACCAGGGTGGACACTCAGATCTGGGCCCAGGAAGGCAACGCCACCGAGGCTCGTGCCGTGGGGAAAAACACTCCACAGATCCCATTGAAGCATACAAAAGCGTTCCCTGGATTTCGTGGAGCAAGCAGTGGGATTGGCTGACGGAGGTGGTCAGCCGACACACTTGAAGAACTAGCCTAGTTTCCCAGGAAGCAAGTGGAGCTTCCCATTACTTGAGTTGGGGAAGCCTGAAGTGGGATTGCTGGGGCTGAGTAACCGCAGGAAGCATTTGAGGTGAACCTAAAGCACAGCGTATGAAGGTGCTGAGCAGCATGTGGAGCCGGCATGGGGTCGACCTGCTGGTGAGCAGTGTGTGTCCCATCAGCCAACCGCACCAGGCCCGGAGCCTGAGGGGAGTTTGTAGAGACCTTGGAGTTGGCTCAAGTGGTAGGAATAAAGACCTCTGAGTGTGATGCAACTCTGTACAGTGCCACTGGGGTTGTATACGTGACACTGATGATGGGGATTACAGGTGCCCTTCATGCAGTCCAGGGGGCCAGAGGACTTCCATTGAAGGAGGGCTTTTCCAGGCCATTACCCTCTGGCTTTCTCTTGCAGGCCAGTGAGTATTGGTACATTTTCCTGTGCTACAGCACCAGGGGTTACTGCACCATCTGCTGTGTCAGGGCTTCCTGTCAGCCTTGACAAACATGGTTGGTTCGGTAAGTGCCCCCAGCTCGAGTCACCACATCCTGCCTGTACGTATTAACCTCATTGTTGGGACAGGCATCAAGCTGCAAGGACACAGTAGGTTGGGGGAGGTCCCACCTAGTGCAGTTGAGACTTTGAGTACCACCCTGATGGGCCTGGGGCTCTCATATCTTCCCTTTATGTAAATTCCTAAGAGAGACACTGGAGGGCGGGCAGTCCAGTAGTTACACAGATGCAGTAAAGGACAAAAGCAATCTGTTGGGGAATTCCCCAGTCCTCTGGGGCTACAGTCCAGAGTCCCAGGACAGATGTACAGATTACCAAAGGGAAAGAGTCCAGGGACCAGACAAAAGTAGTACATGAGTTTTTAGGGTGGATGCTCCATTGTATGGTGTCCCTTTCATTTTCAGCTGTGTGTTGACTCATCAGCTTCCCAAGTGGTGAGAGTGGGGTTTTGAGTGTGCTTTCTCTTCACGGTGGTCTTTAGGGAGGGCTGAGGGGTCCAAGTGTGCCGTCCAGCAGTCCTGGGATGAGCCTGCTTCATTCTGGAGTGATGAATCCAGGAATGGGGCTTGACCACTTTTACTGCAGTGGGAGTGGTGAGAATAAATACAGGCCCCTCCAACTGGGAGACGAGGGGTCTTTTATTCAGTCTTTAACACAAACCATGTCCCTTGGGGCTATGGGTATGAGCAGGGGTGTCAGTGAGAAGGGTTGTCCTTTCTGTTATGTTTTTACAAATCTGGGAGAAAGTCTTTCCTAACTGAACAAGTCCTTCAGTTAGGGAAATGTTTCTGACTGGCATACGTCTCCCGGGAGGCTGTTCATTAAGGGTCTTCTGACTAGGGCTTCGAAGGTCCAGGACATGTTCTGACTTTCAGGAAGGCCACTGGGAGCGGGTCCACCCAAGGCATTCACATCTCTTCATAGTATTTAGTTAATGTTGATTTCAGAGTTCTGTTCACCTGTTTAACTTTGCCAGAACTGTGGGGCTTGTAGGCAGTGTGAAGATTCCATTTCATTTTTAATTCTTAGGCTAATTTTTTGACTCGCTGTCCTTGCCTATGGTCAGGGGTACCCTCACCTGGGGGTGACTTCTTTCCACTGTCCTCTGCACATGTCAGAGGCCTTTTCAGTTCAGGTAGAGAAATGCCACAGAATAAGTATGGGCAAGGACCAACTGATATTTGTAGCCCCAGCCTGGCTTAATCTCAGTGAAACCTACCTGGAGGTGCTCAAAAGGGGAGAATCCTATGTGTTGGATTCCAGGTGGGGGTCGAGGGCCTGTAAAGGCCTGTCTTTGCCCAAGTTTGGCATCTTTGCCTGATGGTTGCACTTAGTGCTGTCAACTTTGGGATACAATAGCAGTGACGTGGAGCCAGGCTGTAGCAGTCCTTCCTCCACGGTTCGTGTCGCGGTGGTGTTTCTCCCAGCCAACCGCTTGGATAACCATTCGATCATCCGCGGGGCCCAGGAAACAGTAGCCTCATATGAACCCCTTCTTGGTCTTGTCCATTTTATTACCTCTTGAGTATAGTGGAGTGGTCCATTGTGAAGACGAAGGACAGTTTGTGGAGGTATTTCATGAAGAGTGTCTAAAGTTTGGACCAAGTTGTGATCTTCCCACGTAGGGCCCTCTGCAGCCAATCTAGTAGCTTCATCTGCCTTTTGCTTTCCAAGTGTGATGGTGTCTTTTACTTTTTGATGTCCTTCAAAATGGACAACAGCCGCTTTTGGGGCAGTTTTCATACAGCAACCAAAAGTTGCAAGATTCCGTGTATATTTTTTATGTGTTTCCCTTTGGCTATCAAAAGGCCACATTCCTTCTATAGCATCTCATGAATGTGAACTGTGGTGAAAGCATACCTGGACTCTGCGTAAGTATTTACCTTTTTTTGTCTTTTGCTCAGTTGAGGGCTTATATTAAAGCCCATAGTTCAGCCCGGGAGCTGACCACTTTTGGGGAGGAGGTCTGGCTAGAAGCACCTCTTCGGTGGCAATGACTGCGTAGCTAGCTTGGTGTTTCCCATTTCTAATCAAGCTACTTCCACCTGCGAGTGGGGTGCACTCAGCATCTGCCAGGGGCTCCTTCTGCAGATCAGGCTGGCTGGCAACAGCTCGTTGGTCAGCCTAAGGCAGTCATTGTCCAGCTGTTGAACTCTGTACACACGGGTGCCTGAATTTAAGGCTCTGACTGCTGGAATGTGAGTCGGGGATTTCTGACAAGAGTCCTTGGTCCTGAGTGCTGTGGCTGCTGAGAGTGAGTGGTGTCTCTGACTATTGAGCAGCTCAGGAGCAGTGTGTGGCACCTGGACGTGCAGGGTCTGTCCCAGGGCTGATGTGTGTGCCTCCTTGACCAGGCAAGCTGTGGCCGCGAGCACCTGTGAGCAGGCAGGGCACCCTTCTGAAGAGTCCAGGGTCTTGGACAAGCAGGGGACTGGTCTCTCCACGGGTCCCACTATTTGAGTGAGGACCCCCAAGGCAACAGGTTGAAAAGGCGAGCCACATCTGATTCCTAAAGCTGGAGTGGAGGCCAGCACTCTTTTCATTTGTTTGACTGCCTCAGTTTCCTGCAGAGTGTATTTGATTACGTCTCTTTCTGTCATGCATGAGTTTAACATGTTATAAAGTCGCCCAGCCTTTTCAGCCCTACCAAGATATCAGATCCAGTCGAACCAGATGCCCTTAGGAACTCTCTAAACCCCTGTTTGCAGTCCAAGAGACTGTACCAGTGACATTTAAGTGCAAGAGGAGGGCTTGGGTTCCCTCCCTACAGGCCTGTCTGGTGGAGCTGCCAATCAGGTTGTCACCAACATACCGTGGAAGCAGGCAGTTAAGTCCCCAAGGGAGGATTTGGCCAGGTTAGCAGTCAAGACTTCTTTAAACAGGATGGGAGAATTCTTAAAATTCTGTGGTAGGTGAGTCCATGTGAACTGTCCCTCCTTACACCAGGGTCCTCCCATTTAAGGGCAAAAAAGAGCTGGCTGGGATGGGCCACTCACAGGCAGAAGAAAGCATCTTTAAGTCCAGGTAGGTGAACTAGGCAGCATCAGGAAGAGGCGGGTCTCGGAGGGAGGATGGGTTCAGGATCACTGGATTATAGCAGGGTTATAGTTGCCTTATTAAAGCATGAAGGTTCTGCACCAGACAGTAGTCTGTGTGCTTTGTTTTGTTTTGTTTTGTTTTGATTAACCAGGAGCAGGGGAACGTTCCAGGGTGACTGGCAGCCCGTAGGGATTCTGGCTTGTCTCACCTGGAGGTTGGGTAGGTTTCCAAAGCAGTCCTCCTGTGACAGTGGCTGTTGTCTGAAGCAGTGGGAGCGGTTGGAGTGCAGCTACCGAAGGGGCACGGTGGGTGGCTAGCCCTGGTGGTGAGTTCCCCACCCACATCTGGAAACGTGCTTTTTGAACCTCAGGTTTACAGTTGGGGGCATTTCTGACTGACGTGGTCACCATTCTTCTCTTCCTCAGGGCACGGTCGGAGTCAGTGCCAAGCCTGGAGCAGCGAGCTTAAATGTGAGAGATGCTGGCTGGTTTGGGGCAAAGAAAATAGGAGGCCCTGGCTTGGAGAGGAGACCCTGTCCCAGGAGAACAGGGCACTCATGTTTGATAACATGTCTGCCCACCTCCAGGACCTGCTTTGGCAGAGCTTTTGCTCAGTGAGGGTCCCTGTCGTGCCAATTACTTGAATGTTTTGGGAGACCAAAGGAGCAACAGGCTGAGCTACAACAGTGTTCAGCCCACTGTCCGCCATAAACATCACTGGCTTTCTCCGATTTTAGCAGGAACCATGGGCTCCCGAGGCCCAGTGTCATGGAGCCCAGTCTGTCCTATTCATCATTGTTGAAAAGTGAGAGCTGGGCTCAGACTGTGGCAGGCTTGAGTCGCTAGCAGCCCAGGGGCATTTATCCTCAGTGTTCCAGCTGCTTATGCCGGGCGCACTGGTTTAGAGCCTTGGAGTCGGGACGGCTCCCTGTCCTGACTTGATGGCCCTGTGAGGCCTTGTTGTTGTCCCTGCCCCCGTAGCAGGGTTGATCCACTGGAGGTTCTCTGGGAGGGTTTTCCCCCAATCAGAGCTAACGTGTGGGCCCTGTGGGCAGCCTCACATTTGTGTTCTCTTTTTGCTTCTCTTTCTTGGTTTGTAAAAACCTGGGCTATCTGAAGCACCCGGGAGGCATTCATGCTGGCAAAGCCTTCAGTTTTCTGAAGTTTTCTGTGGATATCAGAGGCACGTGGTGTCACAAAGACCGAATACCGTCTTCTGACTTCTGCAGCCTCAGGGTCAAGAGGGGAATGCACGCGGTGTGCTTCACATAGTCTCTCATAAGATTTGGTAGGGCTTTCATAGGTTCTTGGGTTAATTCCAGCAACCCATGTTAATAGGTTTATCTTCTCTTTCCTTTATTCCTGCCAAAGTATCAAGGCCTTGTGTAGCACTGAAGTCCCCGTCTGGACAGATGGGAGGGAAGACGGAGTTTACCCAAGCACCAAGGCAGCAACAGTGTCTGGAGCCCCAGCCAGCCTCGTCCCCCTCAGAAAGTGAGTGTGCTCCTCAGAAGGTTCCAGAGGAAGCGCTGGCCGTCTCCCCGGCTGAGCTGCCATGTCCGAATGATCAAAGGTCAGGAGATTCATCGTGGCTGGTGGCTTTCCAGAGTAGGAGTGTACTGCCTCCCGGTGAGGAGATCAGCGGAGCTGAAAGGTTGATGGTAGACAGCAGCGGGTTGGTTTGGTTTCCCTGACCACCAGGATATCCTCGGAGAGGCATCTAGAGATGTGCCAAGTGGAGCCAGTGGCAGATGGGGCTCAACTCGGGGCTCTTGAGGACCACATGGTGCTGGGCGTGAGGAAGATGGCAGGGTTGGAGCCGTATAGTCTGGGAGAATGTCTGATGGTGGCAGTGATGACAGCTCTGGCAGGTCTTGGTAGTCACTCAAATATGGGGAAGGAAAGACCTCATCAGGGTCCTCAGGAAGTATGGGATAAATCATGTTAGCTTTTGAGGTTTCCTTTGCAGGGGACCTGAAATCTGGTCATTTGTGCCTGACCACCAGGAGTGTTTCTTTCTCTTGACCGGCGTAGGCCCAGAGCCAAGCTGGAAGGCTCTGACACAGTCCAAGCCAGGAATCCATATGAGGGAATTGATCAGGGGTCATTTTGTTTGGAGTCTGTTAGTTTGCCCCAAACCTGGGGAACCATGTCTATGTTTAGAGTTCCCTCTGATGGTCAGTCAGGCATAGATGTGGCCATTCAACCTCACAGAGAGTGTGGAGCCTTGGGGGTTTCTGTAGTCATCCAAAAATCCTTTCTTGAAAATTTTCAGCATACGTCCCAGGAGGGTAAGTTTCCTCTGGCTTGTACCGGTACTAGCTCCCTATAATGTATGTCAGGGGCCCTGAGTGATGTAGCAGCAAACAAAGGATGGGACCTCTCACAAACAAGAGGCCACTCAGGCAAATCCAGGCCACTTGGCTGTCACCAGCATTGGGACTGGCCAGACTATGGAGAAGTGTCAGTACATTTTTCCATTTGTTCCTGTCAAAACCATGGAGACCTTGACTTAGACGCATCTTTGAAACTGCAGGTTTGGACCCGGTGAAGCTCTGTGTCTCTAAGTCCCCGCAGAGGACTCCTCCTGTGGAGCACAGACAGAACAACCTGTTGCTTAGGTCATCCACTTGCAATCCATCCACACATCCACACACAAGCACACAGAGGTTAAAACATTGCAGCCCCCAATCTCATGGGTGAAATCTAGCTGAAAAGAAAGCTAGCTATTCTAACACAGGTGAGGGAAGAATGCTCAGGTCTTCCTTCGTCTCATGCAGGTTACAAAAACTGGTAAGCTGACCAAGGGACATCCCATGGCACTCCCACCTTGTCCAAGGGCCCAAACTGGTTGTGTTCCAGCTCTCTCTATTGGCCCAGCAAGGTCTATGCTGCCAGGCAGGGGCTCCCAATCCAGAACCCCTGAGGGAACTCTGAGGAATGGCAGAGGGTGCGTCATCTCACCCACAGGTTGGAGGGAAGTCCACCAGGAACCCAAATGGTCATCACAGTGTTATTTCAACTAGTGAAACTATATATATATATATATGTATATATATATATATACATATATATATACATATATATATATATATATACATATATATATATATAT